>JAGFPH010006848.1:0-22356 GCA_018207615.1 Philaenus spumarius
CTGATAGATTTAAAATAGTCTAAACAGCTGTAGCTGTTCCTATTCTAAATAAAAGTAGGTTTACCCTTAAAATACGATTGCTGATTTTTTTGTTTTTTTGTTTTTCTACCATTTTGTTTGGATTAGTCAGAATTAACTGATACTCAGAGGTATTTCTTTTACATATGTGTTAGTCACGACTGTAGAATTTCAAGTCTGTAGCGCGCTCTATACGTCTGTCATATCTATTCAGAAATAGGGACCTCTTCGTGGGACACCATGTATTTAAAGAAACATAAATGTACTATCTTTTAATTGCTTTTTACTTCATATTGCTAGATCAAATGATTTAGAAGTTATTAATATTACGGTATAGTAAAGAAATGAATAATCGAATATGTTTATATGTTATACGAAGATGTGCGAATATTTCCGAAGCTAAACGAATATATCTCTTCTATAAATTTGTATAAACAAATATATTGATGATAAAAGGTTGTATTTATATACAGTTTCTAACCTCAAAGCAAATGTTCCATAACATACATTAGTTCCATAACTCATATTTAAAAAAATCAACTTTACAAGAAATTAATTATAACGATTGAAGTTGTAAACATAACCAAAACTATAATCTACCCTGGGTTTGTTTAAATGTTACAAACCTGACCATGGGTTTAATCAGCTGTTTAGATGTATGAATGTTTCCAAAGTTAAACAAATAGGTATCTTTTCTTTAAATTCGTATAAAAAATAAATTGATGATAAAAGGTTGTATTTATATTCATTTTATAACCTCAAACCAAATCTTATATATATCGTATTATATCCTGCATTAGTTAGTTATTTAACTCAAGTTTTAAGAAGGCTTATACTGATTGAGGTTGTAAACATAACTCCAAAGTATAACCTTTGCTAGGTTTGTTTTAGTATTAACAGATAGTGGGTGAAATCAGCTGTTATATTATAATGTTACTCACGTACGTAATATGCACGGACGTACACTCGCTTTTATTAGAGTTCATTTATTGTAAGCTTTGATAAACACAGCTTCATTTGAGGTGGAGAATGTTAACAAACATGTATCTCTTACTATTTGTAAATTTATTTCATTTCTTAACATCTCCCTTGTCGCCTATTGCTATTAGGCAGGCCCGCCCATTAGACGAACCCGCAAGTTTTAATTCAGTTGAGTTTATTATACCGTCATGGATCGAAGAAAGTTGCGTATTTTGTACTTACTACTATATTTAAAACACAGGAGAATAAACCGAGCGATGTGGGTGCATCCAATAAATGCAGAGAGACCACTATTAGGTGCATTTGTGAGCCTAAATAATCAGTTAAGAAATGATGACGCGAAGTTTTTTTTAACTTTTTACTTTCTCCACCCTATACGTAGTATATGGAGAAAGTATTGTTTTCGTAAAAATGTTCGAATTTGAATTTTCAGTTGAATTATCTGATTTGGTGCTCCCAGAACCCCAAAAAATGGTTTAGTGCAATTATCTGTGTTGGTGCTCCCTGAAACCAAAAATATTTTTAGTGGAATTTTTTGTTTTGGTGCTCCCTGAACCCAAAAAGTGTTTTTAGAGTGGTGTCTGTCTGTCAGTCTGTCTGTATGTATACACGACCAGAGAGGACACTATTGGTCCGATTTTCATGAAATTTGGTATGTAGGTACTAAACCCTAATATCTCCAGGCGTTGTTTTTCATTTTTTGGAATTTAAAATTTTTAAGGGTAATTTACCCCTAAAAACCCATAAAAAACGACAAAAATGCAAATTTCTCAAAAACGGCTCTAACGATTTTGATCAAATTTTCAGTATTTATAGTGCTTAAGATGCCAAACAAAATGACACCACCCGCTTTTATCAAAACTTCGGCGTTTTATAATTATGGGGAAATGTTTAAAAATAAACAAGTTTGTGTTGTCAATCTAGCATCGCGGCGGCGGCCGCACGGGGTAGCACCACGGTAGCGAGCACGGCCAGTAATTCAAAGGTCGCGCGATCGAATTCCGCCTGGGACAATATTTTTTTTATACGATTGACGTAGGTAGAACATTATTTTTTTGTTTTGTTCTAAAAAGTAGTAAAAAATAAAATGATTAAAACAATATTATTTTGACTACAGTAAGTTGGGAGAAAGTTTGTGTCAGTTAACTGATACCGTTTATTACGTATGTCTCCCTCAACATTTGTCGAACTTTCAGGAAAAGTTGAAACACATCGAGAAAGAATGCAACTAATATGAGAGATTACATACAACCTGAGGAACATCTGGCAGTAACCTTAAGGTAAGGATTTTGTGTAAAATGTTTAATTGTAGGATATGTACATTTACCATGTTGACAATTTATAATTACAGTAAAACCCCGGTTAACCGAACTAAAGGGACGGAAAAGCCGTTTCCTTAGATTCCTGTCTCACGAGAGCGATTAAATGTCCGATGTCAATTTCTTCGTCCATTTTGTTAGTTTTATCCATTACTCACTTTAAAAAAAGATTATAATACGTCTTCACTTTGCCAAATTCAGAAAGAAACTGCGGGTAAAAATAGTCAGTGTGAAAGGTTATATATAACTTGGCTGTTAAAAATAGAACATGCGGTCCGCATCCGCACGAAGGTTTTTGACAAGTGCGGGTGACATGCGGGCCCGCATGTTTAGTACAGCTCTCCGCGTCCGCACTTGTTACGTGTGAAAAGGTTCCATTTAAACGCAATACAAAATGTGTTTCACTACCCGCGTCCGTAACCGCTCCGACTGAAAGGGGCCTTTTAGATTGATTGTCAAATTAAACCAACGTAAATAAATAAACATAATTTACTTAATTAAATCAGGTAAGTTAAAGCGTAAGATGTCACCATTATCTGGGTGTCTTAAATAGTCGTTAGTAATCACTTTCCACAGCCCACTACACGGGTCGAGCACTGCCTTGATAATGGATTTACAAACAATTTAATGCACACATTCTAAATCACATGAGGTAGGCTAAATGGAATAAATAAAATCAATTTTGTACGCATTCATAATTATACATGTTAATTATTAAGAGATACAAAATTGATTTATAACTATTCTGGGTAAATTCTTTACAAAAATTAAATCATTGCTTATATTTCTGTTTGGTAATATCTACACAAGAAGAATACAAGTATAAATAATGAAGCATCAATAAATTGCCCCTAAATGATCTTCCAAGACATGCCAACATGTAGGTCTAAGTTTAAACTTTCAACTGGTGGGCGTGGTTTTTTAGTTATTTCCTTCTTATCGCAGACTGCATGTAAAAGTACAAAGGAATATAAAACCAAGAAGTGCAAGAAGTGTAAACTATAAAACCCAAGGCCTTGGAAGTCTTTATCTCTGCTGACATGCAATTCGCTAGTTTTTCACCGAGACGGCGTATCCCGACATCTTCGCTTCCATCGTCTGATTATATGCTAGTGTCTAGTTATTTTAAATTGTATTTCTGTTTATAGGTTAACAATCAACGGGGGAATATTTTGCACGTGTAGATTTATACAATCGATTAAGCTAGATGTTTTCAGTTTCTTAAAGTCGATGGTGTGTAAACGTCATTAAAATGGCTTTTTTAGCTTTAAAGGAGAAAGTTTATTTAAAAATAAAGTCCTGCACCTACTATTTCTTTTCGCAAGTGACGACATTTCTTCTTAAAAAACAAATTTGTCTGTCACAATGAAACTTCTCGGAACGAATACCGTTTTCAAGCTGATATTTGACACGGTTATAATAAATACGCCGACTCGCATATATTACAACTAGTAGTTCTGTGAACAGTAGACCTCGCTTGTTGAAATAACAAATGTGGTTTTGAGCTTAGGTTGAAAATAGTGTGCCAGTAAGGAAGTAAGCACAAGGTTTAGCCAGTGAAACATTATTTATAATTCCCGCGATTCCAGGAATTCTAGTTCTCGTTTTTATTTCTTTTCTTGAGCTTTAACTGCTAAAGATTTTCTTTTAGAGGCATTGTGTTTTATTTAGGTTAATAATGCGTAAGATAGCTAAAAATATCGCGTTATAGAGGGACAACATACAATTAAATATTTACAAACTTAAATAACTCAAACTTAACAATGTATCATAAGTTAACTTAAGTTCCATATCATATTCCAATATTAGAAATAATGAAAACAAACGATGTTAAAACGTCGTGATAGTGATCTCAACCCATGTACCAACACTTCCCACGGTGTCCTACAGTCATTTTTTGTATGTCCAATATCGCCGCGAGGTTTCATTTGTTTAATCTCATTTTGTAATAATTCAAGTAAAGCTAAGTCAAATACTTTTATGAAATTTACAATGATAATTAATTTACAGGTATACAGTTCAATTCTTTGATTTATCCTCTACACTTTCTTATAATAATATGTCATTTTTGGGCAAATGATATATTCCTAAATTACTATTCAAAACAGGCCTAGTTTTGTTAGCAGTCTTGTAGTAGGAACATAAATACTGGTGTTTTCAAAATAAGAAATTTAAAATTGATAAATATTTTTATACAATTCTATTTAGAACTAAATTACGAAACTTTTTTACATTTATGAAAAAAATTACAATAATTTTTACTACTTTTTATGTAGGCTTAAAGTTAAACATTTTCCTTTCGTTACTGAACGTGATTGTTTCTTGAGATAATAACTTTCTTAATTTTTCTTCAATAATTTTTTTTACTGGCATATATGAATTCTTTAAACTTTTATCTACAAAAAAGCTATGGAACACTTTTGAATTGGTTTAGAATAAACGTATAAATACATGGTTGAAATATAAAAACTTGGGCGATTTTTAACAAATTCGAAGTTTACGGCCATTTTGTGAGCTTACCGTTAGAGATACGGAAAAAAATCAAGAATACAATTTTGTTTAAAATTTAATTTGCTTCTAGCAAAATGTTATTAATTTTTAAATTCGACTTACGGTTAAGCCACAAACTGGCTTTGGAAAAATGCTTACACTGAGAGAAACAGTCCGGCCGCCATTTTTATTTAATTTAAGGGGTTAAAAATGAAAAATGGAAAAAACCTTATATATACATGGCTCGGCCTAGGAATAAGGAACATTCATGCAAAAAATCATCAAAATCGGTCAAGGCGTTTGGCCGTAATCGTGAGACAGACACACAGACGAAATGCCGAACGGTCGAGTTAAAACGGAGACCTCGCTTACGCTCGGTCAATAAACAAAACTATTTTTATTTTAAAGAACTGTGCGATATGTTGTCCGAAAGTAGTGCACCTTTAAATTTCAAAATGTCTGCGTCACCTCTTTTCAGATGGCCATTGTATAATGTATATCATAGTTATATCTAAACTGCTTTGTCCAGACTGACTGACTGAACAAAATACGAAAATTGAAACTCGCATACGAAGAAAGAATTTTTCAAAATTTTGGTTTTAAAGAGGAAAAATAGTGAAAATTCGAAGGTTTACTCCCAGCCCTATTACAGGTACAACAGCTAATTCGGATCAATAACTTAGCAACAGACGGTATTGAATTAATTTACATTCATTACAAAAACAACAGACTTAACAAATTTATAATCATTTAATTATTATTCACAACCAAAAACTCTTTAACAATAACAAAATCTACGTAAAAGATTTACTGTATATAATTCATGAAGTTGTTGTTACATATCTTTACTTAATATTATAAAGAGGTAAAATTTGTTTGTTTGTTTATTTTGTTTGTTTGTTTGTATGTAGGGGTAATCTCTGGAATTACTGAACCGACTGAAAACTAGTTTTACTAATAAAAAGCTTCACTATCCCTGAGTAACACAGGCTATAATTCATTTTGATAAAAACATTTTTTATTTCAATATTTGTAAATTTATTCGGAACAAATTCTTAGGTAAGGCCTAGACTGATGAACTACCGTAGAAACCAAATGAATAAAATAACAGATTTAATAGCCGTTCGCTCTAATATTTCAATTAATAACTGATTTCAAACTTTGAAGCAACTATTTGTATTTCTAACTTTTAGGTTAGGTTTTTATTAAAGTGCAGACCTCAGCCGTGCCGGTTCTTTTAACCTTTATTATAACTGCTGTTATAAAACATACGAAATAATTTGATTTGAACGTTTAACATTATTTACCATCTTAGCTTTGGGGTTATTATTAATCCTACGCCTTTATTATAAAGAAAACATAACATGATTATCCGTATAGAAGGTTCCAACGGGGTTGGAGTGCGGAGTAGTTATAAATAAAGTAGCTGATTATAGGTTAGGCCTATATTGAACCAAAGTAGGTTTCTTGAATACATTTATATTTATTACCGTAGAAACAAACTTGAAAAATTTAGAATCAGGTATTCATTTAATTTTCACAACCAAAATTTGTTTTAGGTTAGGTAAAAGCACAATCAAACATCAACGTAAAAGGCTTACCGTAGTATAATTTAAACATCTGGTGTTACATATTATATTGTTTACTTTAGATGGCATTATCAAAGTTTGATTGAAATGTTGACTATTATTTAAATATTATTGGTGAAATTATAACGCACGCAGTAATATTAATTATTGGGTGTCGATCTTTGTCTTACATTGTGTATAGGTCACGCTAGCCCCATACCCCTATCCCGATGCAAATGCCTCTGTCCTCATCAATCGTCATTTCCGTGAAAATATCAGAGTATGCAATCATCTGTTTGCATTTGCTTCGCCACGGGAGTTGGTGAGCGAAGCGAGTAAGAGCAGAGCCCCTGATATAAATATAAGCAGCTTTGTCCTGACTGACATAAAAACAAGGTAGAGCAAAAACAACATTTCAAGTTAAATTCTTATGAGCATCATAGATGATCAGTAAGAAACGATTTAGGAAAATTTTGATCTTAAGGGTCTGCTCCAGTAAACGAGAAAGCAACCGGAAACACAACCGCTTCTCACTGTATCCCTATCTAAACAGTGCAATTTCTTGCAGCTGAACGCTTTGACATCGCCTCGTTTCAAACCGTTTTATAAGTCTATCTTTTGTAATTGGGTGTTGAAAAAAAAAAACTGAATATTCTTTATAAAATTTCGGATCCGGCTCGCAAGTTATTTTTCATTCTAAATTTTTTATTGTGTTAGGAAAAAAATTCAAACTTTGTACTTACAAAATGTCAATTGCATAACAAATCAAAAGCATTTAAAAAAATGTAAATTGCAAGACGGATGCGTATTGTGACTGTGCTTTAAATAAGACCTTGCAAACAATTTTATGATAAAAAGTAAACGAAATAAATGGTTTGAAATTTAACATCGCTCTTATGGGATAAAAATCCAAGATGGCCGCCACTACAGCAGACCCTTAAAGTGTAAACAAGTTTACGAAAAACCGTTGGTTCACTCCGAACTGATAAACAGCTTAACAGATTCGGATTAAAAGTTTAAGAACCGGAGTTTCTAGAATTTATTTACATGCATTACTAAAGCAACCAACTTGTAAAATATTGGATCAGTTAATTGTTCTTCACAGCCTACTGCTTTTCAGGTTAGGTTAATAATTATAATATTAATTAATATAAACGGTACCAGATAACTGCAACATACTTTCTCCCAGTTGAAACTGTATACCTTCCCAACCCAAGAGTAGCATAGGAAGTGGTTATTTAGAATTGCAAAAGTAGGAAAATGTTACCATGGAAAATATTAGATGCATGTAACACACATCTACATTATATTATTATTATTATTTAAACTATTCGATCGATTTCGAACAAATTTGCACCAAACATGTCAATTAGGCCTTTATACATGCACGAAAAAAGGTTTCGAAAAAATTTGATAAACAAACCCACTTTTTGGCCAAAACCCCACAAAAATAAGTCATTACTAGTGGACCGGGCAATGCTTCGCTATTGCTTGATTTACCTAACCTAAAATTATATTCAGTTTTTGATCCAAATCAGTTGTTGATCAAAATCAGCTGTTGATCAAAATCAGCTGTTTTAAGCTTTTCATACGAACAGCTGTTTTTTGTGCCCCTGATAAAATCAAAAGAAATCTTTCTTCTTCTTCCTTAAGATTGACCTTCCATAAGATTAACATGGCAACTTTGAGGGCCACTGGGGCGAAGCCCTTAACATACATTGAGCTCATTTTAAGGGAAGCACAACTTCAGAGTGAGCTCTGTAAAATGACACCAAAAACATCAAAATCGGTTAAAAACTCTAGGAGGAGTTCTACTCACAAAATAACCCCTAGCAAATTAATTATGTAATATAGATAGACTAGCTGACCCGTGCGAAGCATTCGCATTCTAACTTACTTAAATCCCACTTAATTAAAGTACACCGTATATTTAGTATCATATAGTGCGTATTTAGTGTGTCATATAGCAATGTAGTGGCGTAACGGCAGCTCTCCAGCTGAGTATTGTTATCATCAGTGTTGGCAACGCCAGGAAAATTGTATTTTTTCGTATAATTGTATTTTGTATATTTTTCCGGTGTAGCGGTTAAGGAAAGCTTTAAAGTGATGCCTCATTCATGTAATTTGATGATGTATTAAGGAAGTTATGGCGTACCGACAAAAAATGGCCTTGAGAAATAATATATGTGATTATTGTTATTACCTAAACGACAATTTCTAGAAAGATGCGTTTTTTGCATATGGTAGGGTAGATTAAGGGTCTTCTATACCTTGCGTAAAACAGCAAAAATATGCACTTAGTACTACCGTGTTTCGGTCGCCGTTTTTCTACCTAAAAAGTTGTGAAACATCTTAAATTGTTCTTAAAGGCTTTGTGCTTCTGTCTTATATCTCATAATTGAAAGAAATCGTCGGCAACTCCTTTTAATCAACAGTTTAAACAAGTAAAAATCGATTATTTTTAACGCATTTTTTGGGAGTTTTAATTAATAATTTCCATATTTTAAGCTAACACGTAAAAAATATAAAGCCTTCTTTATAACTTAAAGTAGTTTCCCAGATTATTAATTTATAAATAGAATCCGAAACACGGTATTACGAATGCATGTTTCAACGATTTTGCAGCTTGAGTCAGGCCTTTTCCATTGAAATCATACCGTACACGCGGGAGTTTTCTTCAAGGTAAAGAAGAGCCTTAAGGGCTACATTTAAGCCAAATTGTATCACAATCGTTAGAGCCGTTTTTGAGAAATTTTGATTTTTCTGGTTTTATGGCCATTTTCGGGGGTAAAACCCCTTAAAATCAAAAATTTGAAAAAATGAAAAAACCGCAACATAGAATGTTCCACTAAATTTTTTTTGGGGGTTCAGGGAGCACCAAAACAGATAATTCCACTAAAAATTCAAATTCGAAAATTTGGACGAAAACAATACTTTCGCCATATACTACGTATAGGGTGGAGAAAGTAAAAAGGACATATGAATGGATGATATACAGCATAGCTGGAACGCATTGTATTCTCATCAATGCGTACATCCATTTTTACTTTTTCCACCCTATACGTAGTATATGGAGAAAGTATTGTTTTCGTAAAAATGTTCGAATTTGAATTTTCAGTTGAATTATCTGTTTTGGTGCTCCCAGAACCCCAAAAAATGGTTTAGTGCAATTATCTGTGTTGGTGCTCCCTGAACCCAAAAATATTTTTAGTGGAATTTTTTGTTTTGGTGCTCCCTGAACCCAAAAAAGTGTTTTTAGAGTGGTGTCTGTCTGTCAGTCTGTCTGTATGTATACACGACCAGAGAGGACACTATTGGTCCGATTTTCATGAAATTTGGTATGTAGGTACTAAACCCTAATATCTCCAGGCGTTTTTTTCATTTTTTGGAATTTTTAATTTTTAAGGGTAATTTACCCCTAAAAACCCATAAAAAACGACAAAAATGCAAATTTCTCAAAAACGGCTCTAACGATTTTGATCAAATTTTCAGTATTTATAGTGCTTAAGATGCCAAACAAAATGACACCACCCGCTTTTATCAAAACTTCGGCGTTTTATAATTATGGGGAAATGTTTAAAAATAAACAAGTTTGTGTTGTCAATCTAGCATCGCGGCGGCGGCCGCACGGGGTAGCACCACGGTAGCGAGCACGGCCAGTAATTCAAAGGTCGCGCGATCGAGCCCCGTCTAGGACAATAATTTTTTATACGATTGACGTAGGTAGAATATTATTTTTTTGTTTTGTTCTAAAAAGTAATAAATAAAATGATTGAAAACAATATTATTTTGACTACAGTAAGTTGGGAGAAAGTTTGTGTCAGTTAACTGATACCGTTTATTATTTATATCATTGTCCTGACCTAACATAAAGACCTGTTTGTTGTGAATAATAATTAACTGATTATACATTTGCTGAGTTGGTAATGCCTTCAAGAAACTTGTATTGGTACAATATAGGCCAACCCTAAATTAGTGTTGATAAGCTTTTGGTCGGAACTAGTTGTTTATCTATATTATGTAACAACAGATGTTTGAATTGTAATACAGAAAGCTTTGTTCGTTGATGTTTCCTTAAACATTGGTATGCTTTTCTTCAAATTAGGTTAGACAAGAATCTTAGTGCCTGGATATTCCATCTTACTCCTGTTTGCAGGACATACAGGGTGTATCAGGAAGAAACGGAAAGAATTGCAGGACGTGTTCTACTGGTGAAAATAATGAAAAACGTTCCTATAAACATAGGTCCGAAAACGCTTCGTTTTCCAGATATCCGCCATTTTGTTTTTTGTACAAAATAATTCATATCTAGAAAACGGTTTGACTGATTGAGTTCAAACTTGGTATGAAGTTTAACCTGACAATGATATACCTCAAGAAAGATAAACGATTAAATCCAATCATGCGTTTCAAAATGGCGGCTGTTTGAAAATTACAAACCTAAATTACTCTAAAACCGTACATTTTAACGAAAAATGTCAAGACACCTTTTTTGTAGCCCTTTTGATTCCCTATCGGATAATGTAACTGTCAAAACAATCGGATGAAGGATAACAGTTAAGTTATGTGTACTAATTGGTTTGTTCAACTCGGCATCCTATACAAACACAGTAAATACTACAATATTGTATGGACATTTGTTGTCATTACCTTTTAACTTAGCTATTATCCTTCATCCGATTGTTTTGACAGTTACATTATCCGATAGGGAATCAAAAGGGCTACAAAAAAGGTGTCTTGACATTTTTCGTTAAAATGTACGGTTTTAGAGTAATTTAGGTTTATAATTTTCAAACAGCCGCAATTTTGAAACGCATGATTGGATTTAATCGTTTATTTTTTTTGAGGTATATCATGGTCAGGTTAAACTTCATACCAAGTTTGAACTCAATCAGTCATACCGTTCTCTAGATATGAATTATTTTGTACAAAAAACAAAATGGCGGATGTCTGGAAAACGAAGCGTTTTCGGACCTATGTTTATAGGAACTTTTTTCATCATTTTCATCAGTAGAACACGTCCTGCAATTCTTTCCGTTTCTTCCTGATACACCCTGTATATGGTATTATTTTCTATGGTATTTCACCTGTTGATATGTTATTGTTGTTTATACGATTTTGTTAACACTTTTAGACTGTCTGACAGCACATAACTCTGATCAGACTCATTATCAGGATGATTAGGTTATTAATCAATTCCGAACTTTAGTTTTGTTATTAAAAATAAATCGCTTGTTTCAGGTCTTTATACATTTTTACGTATCTTTATGTTATTCATCTTAATGTATTGACCACAGAAGGGTGTTTTCGGGTTATAATAACGTGATTTGATAAGCCTGATGACGGGCATCTCCCGAAACTGCAGTAGGTAAAGGTAAGAAATGCTTATTTATTGAAAACGATGAGTTGGCGGACTTAAATTATTTGAACCGATTATTAGCGAAAATTTCCATACGAAAGAGCTGTGGCTCTTTTGAGGATTCTTGAGGTCAGGGATCACCGATCATGGTCCCCAGCGCACGTTTTAAGGAGTCATTAAAAATATTATACGTACATAAACACTCTAACAGCCGAATTTCACGCCCGATTTGGTCAAAATTTGGTACACACGTTGGTTTTCTAAGTCGTTCGTTAGCCAAAAATCGTAAGCACATTTTTGACGGGAAGAAAGAATATTTTGAAAGATATTTTGAGATTTTTTGTACTAGAATTTTATGGTGTTTTAACTAAAACATTAATTGACCGAGCGTATAAGCGAGGTCTCCGTTTTAACTCGACCGTTCGGCATTTCGTCTGTGTGTCTGTGTGTCTGTATGTCTGCGAGTCTGTGTGTCTGTCTCACGATTACGGCCAAACGCCTTGACCGATTTTAATGATTTTTTGCATGAATGTTCCTTATTCCTAGGCCGAGCCATGTATATATAAGGTTTTTTCCATTTTTCATTTTTAACCCCTTAAATAAAATAAAAATGGCGGCCGCACCGTCTCTCTCAGTGTAAGCTTTTTTCCAAAGCCAGTTTGTGGCTTAACCGTAAGTCGAATTTAAAAACTAATAACATTTTGCTGAAAGCAAATTAAATTTTAAACAAAATCGTATTCTTGATTTTTTTCCGTATCTCTAACGGTAAGCTCACAAAATGGCCGTAAACTTCGAATTTGTTAAAAATCGTCCAAGTTTTTGTATTTAAACCATGTTTTTATACGTTTATTATAAACCAATTTTAAAGTGTTCCATAACATTTTTGTAGATAAAGGTTTAAAGAATTCATATATGCCAGTAAAAAAAATTATTGAAGTAAAATTAAGAAAGTCATTAGCTCAAGAAACAATCACGTTCAGTAACGAAAGGAAAATGTTTAACTTTAGGCCTACATAAAAAGTAGTAAAAAGTATTGTAATCTTTTTTCATGAATGTAAAAAGTTTCGTAATTTAGTTCTAAATAGGATTGTATAAAAATATTTATCAATTTCAAATTTCTTATTTTGAAAACACAATTTTTTTATGTTCCTACTACAAGACTGCTAACAAAACTATGCTTGTTTTGAATAGTAATTTAGGAATATATCAGTTGTCCAAAAATGATATATTATTATAAGAAAGTGTAGAGGATAAATCAAAGAATTGAACTGTATACCTGTAAATTATCATTGTAAATTTCATAAAAGTATTTGACTTTTCTTGAATTACAAAATGAGATGAAACAAGTGAAACCTCGCGGCAATAAAGGACATACAAAAAATGACCGTAGGACACTGTGGGAATTGTTGGTACATGGGTTGAGATCACTATCTCGACGTTTTAACATCGTTTGTTTTCATTATTTCTAATATTGGAATATGATATGGAACTGTAAATACGTTGTTAAGATTTAGTTATTTAAGTATGTAAATATTTAATTCTATGTTTTCCCTCATTAACGCGATATTGTTAGCTACCTTACGCATTATTAACCTAAATAAAACACAACGCCCCCTACAAGAAAATCTTTAGCAGTTAAAGCTCAAGAAAAGAAATAAAAACGAGAACTAGAAATCCCGGAATCGCGGGAATTGTAAATAATGTTTCACTGGCTAAACCTTGTGCTTACTTCCTTACTGGCACACTATTTTTAACCTACGCTCAAAACCACATTTGTTATTTCAACGAGCGAGGTCTACTGTTCACAGAACTACTAGTATAGGAGGAGGTTATTCTGCACATTCAGTTTCTCACACGACTTAATGTAGCTCGTCTAGTTCCTCCAAGATCGATTAAAACGTAAAATACCATAAAAATACAAGGTTTAAGTCCACGTGGGGAATTTTACCGTGGGGCAGCTTCTGACCCGACGCGACGGCTGGGATACAAACTCGCGAAGGCCATATAATAATCCCAGGTCGCAATTTTGAGGCGCAACTCGCTTTTATTTTGGCATATTATTGAGACTAAAAGTAGCGGTGCGCCAAGGCTGTATTTAAATTCTACTCATATATTTCGTACACTGAGGCAGCTATTCCGCGCCTTGTGAGTAGACCAATTTCCCAAATAGTTGAAACCCTATAACATATAAACTTAATTTTGGAAATCCGCTTAACCCAAGTCAGCGGTTCAGCTGCGCGATCGAATTATTTATCGCTCTAAAATAAATATTAGTGTTTTCAAAGAAATAAAAATTACTTTAATAATTGAAAATACCATCGATTTACATTCACCTCGTAATTTATAAGCGATTATATACTTGCAGTGCAATGCAAACGCTAACTTCGTACTACAGATCACTAACCACTCCTTTCGGTGAATACATTATCTAATGTTCGAACTGGATGGAGTTTTTGCCGAAAGTGTGTAATTTAGAGTAGAAGTTTGCCATAAATTCAAGTTACTGCTGCAGTAGGCGCCATGCAACTGACAAGTCACAGACTGGCCCAGAAATATTACACTTGCCACTTCCTACTACCTCCGCCCCTTCCCCCCCCCCCCCGTCCACTTTCTAAGAAAATGCGCCCTATCTATTTATTAATCCGACACCTTCGTACTTTGTTCGTCTTTTTATTGTTTTTATTTTTTTATATATACGCAATGTTAACAAAATACTGAAACTTTACATAAAAAATAATTCGACCACGCAGCTGAACCGCTGACGTGAGTTGAGCAAATTTCCAAAATTAAGTTTATAGACCGATATTTTAGGGTTTCGACCAACAATTTGGGAAATAGGTTTATTCACGACGGTGCTGAATAGCTGCAAAATTGTTCGCACGCCATTCCACAAAGCATTGCGTGCTTCGCACGCCATTCCACATATTGGGATTGTCTTCAATACAAAAAGCATTGCGTGCTTCGCACGCCATTCCACATATTGGGATTGTCTTCAATACACAAAGCATTGCGTGCTTCGCACGCCATTCCACATGTTGGGATTGTCTTCAATACACAAAGCATTGCGTGCTTCGCACGCCATTCCACATATTGGGATTGTCTTCAATACACAATGCATTGCGTGCTTCGCACGCCAAACCTCGTATTAGGGGTATTTTCAACACACAAAGCATTGCGTGCTTCGCACGCCAGCCCCACGGTAGAATCCACCACATTTTCTTTGAACCGGGTACTTCTATGGTATTTTGATCACGTTTTGATCGATTTTGGGGGAACCAAGCGAGCTATAAAGTCGCGTAAAAAAACAAAATGTGCAGAATAACATCTTACATTTATATTTTTAGAAAAAACTCTAAAAAATATTCATTCTCTTAGTAAAAATCTCAAAAAATAGTTACTTCCGGTCAAAAAACTTACTTCCGGTTGTTGGATTTTTTTGGCTAACGAACTCGTCCGAGCCACTTACACAACCAACACGTGTACCAAATTTGGACCAAATCGGACTTAAAATACGACCGCTAGAGTGCGAACACATATATACATATATATTTATATATATATATATATGTATACATATATATATACATATATATATATGAATTTTAATGACACCCCAAAACGTGTTCTGGGGACCATGATCGGTGCTCATTTGCTACTCCCGACCTTGGGTCTCACCATAAGGGCCACTGCAATAGCTCATTTTTCCTATGGAAATTCGCTAAAAACGTATGGGTCAGTTTGCAAAGTTATACAAACAATTTGAAAGCTCATTATTGATACACAAATATTTTGAATCTTGAAAATGTTTGAAATGAAACTGTTTAAAAGCGGTAGGGCAAACTGGTCCGAATCAGACAAAAAGTGAAACGCTCCACTTCCCTTTTTCCGCCTTCAACCGGCAGTCAAATGCGTCATTCGCACTCTACACGCATGCGCCGTGAGTACTGTGTTAATACTTAGCACAGGGAACCGGTAGACGATTGCGTATTATACTGTTAATTAGCTGAACACGTTTTGCTATTAGTTTATTAAATTTTTGTTGAAGTATGGACGAAATCAACTGTTATATGTTTGAATCGTTGGTTATTTCAACTCTTTTTGTTTACTTCGTTCTTCAAAAGACACTAATAAGGCTTATAAACATCAAACTATATCCGAGTTTATGCCGTTAGAGATTTTCAACAAGGAAAATTTACGAAGCCTATAACTTAATATTTACTGAAAGATTTTAAATACATTTTTTTTAGATATTTGAAAGTTGCGAGATATTTCACAGTAAACATTCCAAACAGCTGTCATTTTGATAATAATACAAAATATTATCTACTTTTATGGTTCATTTGTAAAACTTATTAATAATAACTAGTGGACCCGGCAATGCTTCGCTATTGCTATTGCTTGATTTACCTAACCTAAAATTATATTCAGTTTTTGATAAAAATCAGCTGTTTTAAGCTTTTCATACGAACAGCTGTTTTTTGTGCCCCTGATAAAATCAAAAGCAATCTTTCTTCTTCTTCCTTAAGATTGACCTTCCATAAGATTAACATTGAAACTTTGAGGGCTACTGGGGCGTATCCCTCAGGACCGGTGTAAATTATAATGGGATTCTGCTCATCTACAGGACACTACCTTTCTAACGGTATGCGCGAATTTCTCCTACGATGCACACAAGCTGAGAAAAAAGGACGACAAGTTTTGTGCTTGCCTATTAATATATAGATACCTGTATAGAAAATTTAAACTCAATGACTTTTCTATAGTTATAATTATGTGTTGTAATTAATAGAATTGCGGATAAAAAAACCGAAAGTTATTTTGTCTCTTCAACAGTTTTTGTAAAGTTAACGGTTTTCAAGATATTCTGAGTTAAAAATTTCTTGGCCGCTAATTTGACAAATATGAAAATAAATTCTTGTTGTTTGGTACGCTTGTAAATCGTACCATACCTATCTATGTCTGAAGTTACAGTGAGTTTTTGTAAAATAACAAAACGATGGATTGCGATTAAACTGAGCCAAATTACAATTTATCTCTTTTACAATCCAATCCAGTACAGCCGCTGTAAGGTGTTTTGTGACACTCTGTGTAAACCCAAATTGGTGGAAACAAAACATTTCGGAAGATAAATTCTGTGGAAACTTTTTTCCTTAGTTTTAAGTAGCCCCTGAAAATTACAGAAAGTATGTTGAACTAAACTGCGTGTAACGGAAAGGTTTAGTGGCACTAAAAAGGGGATGCGGAATACTACCCCCCGGAAAACTACCCCCCAGGTGAAACGTGACGTCACGAAATCTGCCAACTAACCAATATGGGAGCCGTGTCCGTGACTGGAATACTACCCCCCCTAGCAAAAGCGGGTCGCCGGAATACTACCCCCCCCAAGCAGGTTCCTACAATTATACTGTTATTGGCAACATACTGTGACTAAACAGTCTAGTTTTTTTTATTTTAATTATATAAAGTGTGCCTCTGTAAGGAGTGTGCGTGACTGGAAAACTGCCCCCCCCCCCGATCTCTGACGTCAAAATGACGTAGGAACCTGCTTGGGGGGGTAGTTTTCCGGTGGGTAGTATTCCGGCGACCCACTAAAAACAGGGTTCGAAACTTTAGCGTCAAGTTTAACAACAAATTACTTTAGATAGATATTGAGCTTTGACTGAGAGAGATTTTAGTTCAACTGAAGATGGCGACATTATCGTTAAAACGTTTTTCATTAAATAAAAGTGTAATTTGTGTCCAAGTTTTATTCTATGAAAATGTGTTTTTGTGTTCAAATGAGTTTAATCATGTAAACTGAGAATTAATTCTAAGATTACCAATAAAATTATTCCACATACCGTAATGATAATTTGCTATAACCTTTTACAAAAATTAAACAATTTAAACCCTTGGAACTGAACAATAATCCGCATTCAAGTTCAATAAATTGTCGGTTCATTCATTTAGAAAAAACATGATAGTATTTTAAACAAATTGTGTTGGTTGTTTTAAGGTGCATTCACACCACGCTGAAGTGTCGTTTTGACACGTTACGAACAAAATTAAACCATTATTTTAAATAGGAGTGTGCATACTGAGCTGACGTTACACAACACGCTCCCTGAAGCGTCAGTTCCAAATATAAATTTCCATATTTCGTCAGTAGGCATCAGGCCGTCAGCTATGAATATAGAAGAAGAGCTCATAAAGCATGTGAAGAAATACCCTAATTTATTCGACCATTAATACAGTCAATTTGTGCTTAAAAGAGCCCCTGGCGGGAAAGTTTTGAGGCAGTTTTGATTTCTTCCTTCCTATATATTTTTGGGGTGCTGAATCCGAATCTGAGGTTTGCCTACAAAATTTCGTGACGCATCATTGAAAAAAATGTAAAAACATGTCAAAAATCATGAGTTTTGGCGGTTTTTTGCTTTTAACTCGAAAACGATAAACTTTTCGTAAATAACCTTCCTATTAAAAAAGAATGTACGTAAAATGTACTACAAATTTCATTCCATAAGTTATTTTCTCCGACGAACCTTTTGGGCTCGAGCGCCAGTTGAAAATTGGCTTATTTCGGCTGTCTCCACAAAAACCCACTTTTCCACTCGAAAGCTCTAATTTATTATTAAAGGCTGTCATTTAGTGAATTCCTCATACTTTTAAGCTGAATACAATGTGGTTTCAATTATTATGTCATCTAAAGTAATAAAAAAATATAATATAAAAAACAAATTTAATATACCAAGTTTTTAAAACAGACTAAATCTGTATAAATCTGCACGGCTAGGAGAAATTATTGTATACTTTTTAGTCAGTTTTAAAAACTTTGCATATTCAATTATTTTTAATTCAATAATATTTTATGCTTTTTAGTCTTCAGTTGGGAGTTATATTTAAAGTATCAAATCTCTAGCTCATTGAGAACTTAGTTTAAAATTGAATACACAAACAGGCAGACAAGAATGCGAGTTAAAATTGCATTGACATCCAGAGTTATGTTTCAAGTTTTTAGCTAATCGGGAAGTTAGTTTAAAATCGATTGCAAAAGTTGTACTGAACAGACAAGAAAGCAAGTTAATAAAAACGTGGAAATAAAATCCTCTTCAAAACCACATTATATTACATTTTTTTTGCAAATATAATTCCGTCTTTTACGTCTTTTGATTTTATTTATTAACTCCCGGCCACCCCAATGATTTCAATACTTCCCGTCTGGTTTAAAAGCCCCTTTTCTTTCCATTCGATTTTTTTTAAGGTGAAAAACCTGGGTGGTTATCATCGCCTATCTTTTTCTATCCGACTCCATCATACACGAGCCAAGGCCAAGTACTTGTACAAGGCGTTTTAAAAAGACCGAACATCCGAACTTGAAAGATGCAAAATATGTCATCGACGGAGGGTTTTTGTTACACTGGGTCAAATAGCATCACGCCCAGACGTATTCAGAAATGTGCTGCAACTATGTATCATATGTGAAGGCAAACTACAAATCAAATGCCGTAGTCATTATCGATGGCTACCCTGATAAAGATTGTGAAACCATAAAACGACTAGAACGATTAAGAAGAGCGCAAAGAAAACAATCTGCTGCAATATCGTTTACAGAATCAATGGTGCCCTCTGTCTTGCAGGAGAGTTTCCTTACAAACTCCAAAAACAAGAGCCGGTCGATATTTATGCTAATGGAAAAATGTGGAGGACGCTGATACCCTAATTAAAACTTCTCTTTTTTTGACCCCGTCAAATTAATATGTGACAGTGGTGGGGCAAGATATAGACGTTTTGTGATTTTGATTGGCCTGTATAGCCCTGATATACAGAATGTTTTCTTTTTGAAACCGGGAAGAGGAAAAGTGTCTCAAACACTCTACAATCCTCATCTTACCGCCGAAAAAACCCAATCAGACCATTTATATTGTGCCTGCACGCGATTAGTGGGTTTGACAAAACTTCTGCTTTATTTAATCAGGGGAAACTTACATTTTTCAAAGTCCTGCGGAAGAACGATAACTTGCAACCAGTCATTGATACTTTCAAAGACACTCATGCACACCAGGACAAGATTGCCGAAGCTGGAAACGTGTTTCCCATGGCTCTCTATAGGAAAAGACACGAGACTAGTCTGAACGATTTAAGATACAGGCAATATGTATCTTCATAGTACAAAAATAAAACCAACATTGCCTCACTACCCCCCATTGAAGATGCAGCACGGCAACATTCATTGAGAGTTTTCTTTCATGTGCAGCAGTGGTAATCAGATCAAACCACGAGCTACGAAGAGACTCGAAGTAGTGGAGGTGGAAGAAAAAAACAAGGAAAAATCTAAATCAAAATCGGTTTATCCATTTGGGAGCTACGATGCCACCGACAGGTACACACGTTAAACTTATAACACCCCTCTTTTTGCTACTATTCGGAGGGTTAAAAAGAAATGGGCCTATATGTTTACTGGTAATAATCGTATACTACCGCATGTTAAAATGTAGGCCTAACCTAAAAACACAGCTTCTCAGTCGTTTTGACAAATCGGCTAATTTGTAAATTGAAAATTTTACTTCTAAAACTAATGTTATTATAATTCCGTTTTTATTGTGAACCAGAAATTACTTGTAATTGGAAGTTTATAACTTGTGGGTTTTTCAAATCACCATTTTGTATTTGCATGAGATCAGCACCCCCAGTTTTTGTAATTTTCAACAAAACATACGTTCATCTCTTCTTGAGATAGGATCAAATTTGTTATTTTCGCACCACCTATTTCATTTAAAGATGAACAAGTCCCTGCGATAGAATAACCCGAACCTGGGCTAGGATCCGCTGCCTTTAAAGAACCTCAGCCAGGACCCTCTAAACGACAATGCCTAACATAATAATGTAATGTACATATAATCATAATATGTAATATATAAAACAATATAATAATATGTAATAATTTTTCAAGATTTTCTTTGTAATTTCAACTTTGTGCAACTAAATTTGTAAAATTTCGGACTTCATATAACTTGAACATTATTATATTTAATTTTTTTTTTATATTTGTACCTTCACATATATACGATCTAAATAATGTATATGCAGAGAACAGGAAGGAATTCAGTAATTAATTGACAACGTTTAATACGTTAAATTAAAGTTTTGGAGTGGAAAATGTGGGTTTTTGGGGAGACAGGCGAAATACGCCAATTTTCAATTAGCCCTTGAGCCCGAACGGTTCGTCGGAGAAACTTACTTATGGAATGAAATTCGTAGTACATTTTATGTACATTCTTTTTTAATAGGAAAGCTATTTACGAAAAGTTGATAGTTTTCGAGTTAAAAGCAAAAACCCGCCACAACTCATGATTTTTTACATGTTTTTGCATTTTTTTTCAATGATACGTCACGAAATTTTGTAGGCAAACCTCAGATTCGGATTCAGCATCCAAAAAAACATATCAAATGGAAGAAACCAAAACTACCCCAAAAATTTCTTGCGAAAAACACAATTTGACTGGACTACATTGTGAAAAAGACTATATAAATAAATATGCACGCGATTAAGAATAGGAAGGAATTGGAAGGATAATGGTAATATTTACATTTATTTAAAAATGTTTTGCATTTGTTATTATTTTTCATCACCAGCACATTAACAACTCTTCGATCTCCAAGCATAGTTCTACTTACCGGAAACATTGTGCTTGCAATTGCTTCCGGTTAACAATTCTTCCGTTATTTGACGCGAGCGCAAACATTAACTCAATAACCTTTACGCAACATTAACTCGTCTTTCTGTTTTCCGCAATGCAGTTGGTTTTATTTCCTCCTTTAATTATCTCTGTTATTGTTTCTTCGCTAATTTAGAGCTGTAATACTTCCTGGATGGAAGTGCGGGTCTAAAATTATCACTTCATTTTTAAATTTTGGTGTACAATGAGTTTTTCTTCAAGCTCATTAATCATTTTTTATTCATATGAATCACAAATTGTCGGTGTATAACCGGTGGTTAAGGCGTGGAGCACAATGGAGAAACCCGTTTTCCGTTGTTTGAGTTTCACGTTTCAAGTACTCAAGGATGTTGTTCACATACATTTTTGTATTAATTTCTATAATAATTGCGAATCGCCTGTGCAGTAAATAAATGGCAGACATTTCAGTCCAAGTGGGGTTGGCTGAAGCTGTCGAAAAACAACCGTGTCTATATGATTTCCAGCAACGTGGTCGATGTTAAAACTGCGTGGGATGCAGTGGCACGAACAGTGGAAAAATCATGTCCTATTTATTATGTTTTTAAGTATAATCACAAAACAGATGAACATAACATCAACATTAAAAACATGTAGACAGATAAAAAGTGAACTCAAGTTCTATGTTAATGCCTAGGTGCATACCTATAATCTCCTTCCAACATTCAAGGCAATCGATTGAAAGGGAAAAAGGTGTAATTACTTTGTAATTACATAACAATAAACTGAGGTGGGTACCTGATGGCTGGTGTCATGAATCATGCCATTGTGAAGGCATTGCTATGCCGGGAATCAACAAATTATTTTTCATTTATTTTTATGTCTCCAGTTGCAATAGTTTAACAACTTAGTAATGTATATCTATAATCTATCTATATAAAAGCGAAATGGCACTGATTCATTCATCA
>JAGFPH010006848.1:36049-46251 GCA_018207615.1 Philaenus spumarius
TTTTTACCCCCCAAACCCCCTTAAAATTTCCAATTTTTTAAAACCCTTTTTAGTGAACACTTATGGCCCTAGAGGAAGCTACATACCAAATTTCATTCCAATCCGTTTGGTAGTTTTGAAGAAATTGTTTTTTAATAAATTTGATGCCCCCAAACCCCCCTTAAAATTTCGAACTTTTTCAAACCCTATCTTAGTGAGCACCTATGGCCCTAGAGGAAGCTACATACCAAATTTCATGCCAATCCGTTCCGTAGTTTTGAAGAAATCGTTTTTTAATAAATTTGATCCCCCCAAACCCCCTAAAATTTCCATTTTTTTAAACCCTTTTTTAGTGAACACTTATGGACCTAGAGGAAGCTACATACCAAATTTCATTCCAATCCGTTCGGTAGTTTTTGAGAAATCGTGATGAGTGAGTCAGTGAGTCAGTGATATTTCGCTTATATTATATATATAGATGATTAGTTGCTGAGAGAACTTGTATCCCCCTGTGTGGTATTAATAATAGACAAAGTTTAGTTTACATTTTATTACTTTGACCAACCAATTGGCAGAAGACTACTTGTTGAACCCCCGAGATGCGCCACTTGTTGTTGTTGTTATTTGCGCCCGTTGTAATCTGGATGGGGTGTCGGTCGAGAAATCGCGTCACGCGTTAGGAGTAAAATCTGGAAAGTGCCTTTTTATACCTTTCTTCGTATTTTCGTATACTTTCCTATACTTCAAAACGTCGGATTGATTTGAAACTTTGCACACTTATCAAGGACCGATGACAATGCAATATTAATTTTGTCGGGTGTAGTAAGTGAGCACTGATCATGGTCCCCAGACTAACTGTGACCGACCAAACAGATGCAACGATAGTATTCATAAGCGTATGTAACAAAGAAGGAAAAATGGGATATTAATTTTAAAATATGCCTTCAGTGTTGGTTAGTGTTTTTATAAAAGAATAGGCTAACATCTACAAAATAGTAGGGCTACTCTAAGTTACGACTAGTTTTTCCCAAAATATATTAAATCAATAGTAGGTCTACCTGTCTATACCATTGGATGGCCAAAGAAGTATAACTACCACCGTCTGGTCCGACGCAGACCCAAATTTTTCTATACTGTCTTTAGGACTGCAGAATCCTGATTACATTACCAAAATAAAATTTAAATTAAAAATGTTTCAGCCCGTTTAATTTCGTATCGAGTAGTATAACTGTTAAAACTGTCGCACAAAGGGTAACGGTAAAATATCCGGCTCTATTAATTGGTCTTACAAATTTGCAAACTATAATAATAGACGCAGTATTACTGTTACTATTTGTACGATAGTTTTGACAGTTACATCATTAGTTAGGAAATTAAATGGAAAATATATTACACCATGC
Organism: Philaenus spumarius; assembly: GCA_018207615.1. Classification (NCBI taxonomy): domain Eukaryota; kingdom Metazoa; phylum Arthropoda; class Insecta; order Hemiptera; family Aphrophoridae; genus Philaenus; species Philaenus spumarius. The sequence goes on from JAGFPH010006848.1 coordinate 37,429, forward strand.
GTTTTTTTTTTTATAAAAACTAACATATTTTGAGTTATTATCATTTAAAATGTATAAATGGACGGCATTTTGAAACAGTTGACATAGTTTTGTCAGAAGACTTGCTGGCAATGTACATGCTATAGAAACTGTTGCATTTACTTAACGTAGCATATCAATTAGAAGTTTTTTTTTACTTATATCATAATATTTTTTATTTTAAACTCGTTTTGTTAGAATCAATTTCCTGTTTATAAATTGTCCTTCAAGTGAAATATTGTGTTTGGAAACCCTGCCCTTCATGCTAAAATAATTAAGTGCTACATCTTTAAAACAATCGTTCTTCGGAAAAAAATCTGATTGGGTTGATTTTATCTGCCCGAATCGTGAAAACCACCGTTCGATTTTCTTTTCTTTTTACTATGTACCCGGATCAGTTTTTAAAGTTTACCGGTTAACCGTCTTGCATTTACTGAACCGACCTGCATAACATTATGCCAATAATTTGTTATCATAGATTAACCGCAAGTAATGCAAGTGGCTATAAGCAAAACTGTGACCGACACACAATCAATTAACTCTTGCAAAACGCAAAGTACATGCCAAGTTTTATTGCACCGTAAAGTTCCTGCAGATGTAGTATTCATGACTATATTCGTTTTTTTTACAAACCTGTTTATATTGAAATTTAAACGTTTTTGTCATAAACACTTTCCACGCCCGACCGAGTAGAGAGCAAAGTATGGCGGTGGCATTAACAAGGGTGATTAGATTTATAGGTCTGCACTCTGTCGTCAAAATAATGAACTACACATAAATTCACACGTATTATAACTCCCGTCTCGGCTATATAGTGTTATAGCTTGTCGCGTCTGTACAAAACGTTTTCTCGTTAAATAATGTCACTGGGTAATTATCAAACACTTTTGTAGATTATACCGTTGTTCAATATATTAAACTAGTAGTTCTGTGAACAGTAGACCTCGCTCGTTGAAATAAAAAATGTGGTTTGAGCTTAGGTTAAAAAAAGTGTGCCAGTAAGGAAGTAAGCACAAGGTTTAGCCAGTGAAACATTATTTACAATTCCCGCGATTCCCGGGATTTCTAGTTCTCGTTTTTATTTCTTTTCTTGAGCTTTAACTGTTAAAGATTTTCTTTTAGAGGCATTGTGTTTTGTTTAATAATGCGTAAGAAAGCTAAAAATATCGCGTTATAGAGGGACAACATACAATTAAATACTTAATTAAATAACTCAAACTTAACAATGTATCATAAGTTAACTTAAATTCCATATCATATTTCAATATTAGAAATAATGAAAACAAACTATGTTAAAACGTCGCGATAGTGATCTCAACCCATGTACCAACACTTCCCACGGTGTCCTATGGTCATTTTTGTATGTCCTTTATCGCTGCGAGGTTTCATGTGTTTCATCTCATTTTGTAATTCAAGTAAAGCTAAGTCAAACACTTTTATGAAATTAACAATGATAATTTACAGGTATACAGTTAAATTTTTTGATTTATCTTCTACACTTTCTTATAATAATATGTCATTTTTGGGCAAATAATATATTATTAAATTACTATTCAAAACAGGCCTAGTTTTGTTAACAGTCTTGTAGTAGGAACATAAAAACTGGTGTTTTCAAAATAAGAAATTTGAAATTGATAAATATTTCTATACAATTCTATTTACGAAACTTTTTTACATTTACAATATTTTTTACGACTTTTTATGTAGGCCTAAAGTTAAACATTTTCCTTTCGTTACTGAACGTGATTGTTTCTTGAGCTAATAAATTTCTTACTTTTACTTCAATAATTTTTTTACTGGCATATATGAATTATTTGAACATTTATCTACAAAAAAGCTATGGAACACTTTTGAATTGGTTTAGAATACACGTATAAAAACACGGTTGAAATACAAAAACTTGGACGATTTTGAACAAATTCGAAGTTTACGGCCATTTTGTGAGCTTACCGTTAGAGATACGGAAAAAAATCAAGAATACAATTTTGTTTAAAATTTAATTTGCTATAAATGTTATTAGTTTTTAAATTCGACTTACGGTTAAGCCACAAACTGGCTTTGGAAAAAAGCTTACACTGAGAGAAACGGTGCGGCCGAATTTTAGGGGGGATTTGGGGGGGATCAAAGTTATTAAAAAATGACTTCTTCAAAACTACCGAACGGATTGGAATTAAATTTGGTATGTAGCTTCCTCTAGGGCCATAGGTGCTCACTAAGAAAGGGTTTGAAAAAAAATCGAAATTTTAGGAGGGGTTTGGGGGGGATCAAAGTTCCTAAAATCATAATTTCAGATCTTTTATTATTATGACAATAGTGCTTTTGTTATTTGAGATCTATATGACTGAACACTTAAAAAGAACACAATTACGTTAAAAAGACTGAAAATACCAACCACCACGGGCAACGCCGTGCGGGTCAGCTAGTTTATTTGTACAACAACAAATTACATCAATTTCTAAAAAGCACACTTATCTAATAATGCGTGAGTTGAACGACAAAACGGTCTCCCTGACCCCGTCCTCCATTTACAATAGCACCGTAGCAAATGCAAACTGATTATTGCCTTTAATCGGTCAAAGGCACTTGGATCTGGGTAGGGTGGTGAGGTAACTTCGATCCAATGACGTGTGCTCAGTAGGGCCAGAGTTTTTGCGTGAATGACCGGATTTTTAAATATATTAGATAGTTGCACATATAATGGAAAATTTATGAATAGACAAAAATTGTAATAGAGCGACAAATATCGCTTACAGGTTCAGAGAAAAACAACTGCACCACTTAAATGTCTTGCGCTTACATTATACAATTTGTATCAAACCATTTCCTCTAGAGTTATTCGATCAAAGTGTATCAGAGTAAATGACTTTGCGAATCGCTGTTGAAATAACGTCTGTTCAGATCCTGAATTGCCGTTTTGAATAATCCGACCAAACATTATCGTATAAAACTATAGACCAGAAATAAAGCTGCTAAATTGAATTGTGGTATTACGCGGGTGAGCGGGCAGGATAGCTGCCATTTCCCTTGATTGAATGTTTCAGAAATTGGATTGCACCGGGAAACATCGGTTCGGATTTGATAACAAATTATCTGTTTAGGATAAATATGAAGGTAAACTGGTTTATTTTTATTGGATTGATTGCGTAGCGTTCACGGCGGCAGTATTTGATTGAATTGTGAATTCTCCACACAGATTGGTTAAAATTTATAAATTTATAGAGCAGCAATAACGTTGAACCTTTACTGGGTGTCGTAACTTTCTACCGATAGTTTTAGGGTTTCTGGGCCAAATAAAATTCGCAATATCATTATCAAGTTGTCGGAAAGTACCCAGACTTTCACACATAAGTCAATTTGTGTTTTCACTTTTGAATGTTTATATCAAACACGCATTTATATTATAAGTTGAATTTTTGATACAAACTACAAACAAATAATAATAATCAAAACTAGTTAAATATAAAAAAAAACGTTAAATATTAAAAAAGATATATTTTCAACGATAAACCAAAATACCCAGAAAAAATAGTAAAAAACTAACTTGTCCTTAAACCGGTTATTATGTGACGTAAAGAAAAAAAGTTGGATGTAAAAAACATTTTGTTTACCATTAAAACATACTACTTTTTAAAAATCTTGTTATTTTCTTTGTTTAAGGTAATGGTTATCGTAAATTTTCAATATGAATCGATTTAAATTTCTGCTATTTTGACTTGGGTGGTTGGAAAATATTTATAATATTTTTAGTTTGTTCTTTTTTTAACTTCCCGCTAAGAAAATTGAAAATTTTCTAAAATCGGGAAGTTATTGGTTTCACCCAGTTTTTCGAAAATCGAGTATTCATCCGATCTCGACGTTTTGAGGTCCTAGGAATCTTCCCTGACCACTCCCGAGAGGGTGTCACCCTGTCTGTATATATGTGTGTGTGTATGTAAGTATGTGACCCGCTTATAACTTTTGAACGGCTTAACCGATTGGATCCTACCAAACGGCGTTCTAAAGAGTTCCATCAAACTTAGATTTCCTGAAAATTTCAACTAATTCGGACCGGTAGGTTCTGAGAAATTTCGAAAAAACTAAGAAATAAAACATTTTCAAATCAGGTTTTTTTTTAATAACTTTTAAACGGCTTTACCAATCAATTCCAAAATCTAATCAGCTTTTAACCTTGAAAAGCGACGTCGACCGCTACCAGTCCGGTCAAAATCGGTTAATTCGTTCGTGAGATATCGTGAACGAAAGAAAATAAAAAAAGTGTTTTTTCTCAATTTCTCCGAAATTTTTCATCAGAAAAATTTTTGTTGTCGATTCTTTCAATGGACTCGAAAAACTGCATCGATTGCCGCAAATCGCATAAAAATCGGTTGATTCATTCGCGAGATATCGTGAACGAAAGAAAATAAAAAAAAGTGTTTTTCCTCAATTTCTCCGAAACTTTTCATCTGAAAAATTTTTGTTGTTGATTCTTTCAATGGACTCAAAAAACTGCATCGGTTGACGCAAATCACATAAAAATCGGTTGATTCATTCAAAAGTTATGGCAGTTCAAAATTTCCAAAAATAGTGTTTATCAAACTTTCATCGTACTTTTGTAATTAAACTTAGCGGGAATTTACAGGGATGGCCTTTAGGGTCAATCGTTTTCCAAACTTTTTAAACTACTTGCAAAATTTTAACTTTTAAAGAATGTTAATCATTTTTTCTAAAGCGCAAAATAGTTGCTGCAGGAAAAACGAAGAACTTTTGGATATTTTAATAATCCTATCTCGCCGACGAGAGTTGAGCGACTTCCAAAATGAAATTTATATGTTTAGATAGCTGAATAATGGCTGCCTACGTGTATGAAATATATTAAATATATTATAGTAAAATTTGTTTGGCCCAGCTCGCCGAACCTAAATTGCGAAGCTGACAGTTATAATTTATATTTTTACCAACAATTATTATTTCAAACATAATTCTAAATAATTATTCTACAATGTGCATTTTAATTAAGCGATTTTAACTTTTTTGCATTTTGAAAGCAGTTTTTACAAGTTGAGCTACGTTTCGAATTTAAAAATATTTTTTTCAAATCACGCAGTGGTTCATGGTGCTGCCACGCATAACCGACCATAGTATATCGAGTTTGATTGTAGCCTATACCTGAAAATTAGTGCAATACATTCATCTGTGTTTCTAAGATTATCAAGTCGGCGCTTGTGTTTGAACACAAAACGAAAACAAACATTTACTTAAACATACTTTAACAATATTGCACGACGTTTGATCCAAATTCTCTGATTGAATCTTATTGTAAGATGTAATGCAACGTGGCCGTTGATAATGTAGTAGAGTGAATGCGTGATCCACGGCTACAACAGGAAGCTATGCATCATAAATAACGAAGGCCGGAAGGAAACAAGAAGAAGAAGAAACCGTTGTAGTGCTACACCCAAACACGACGTTGTTTTGACCTTTATACAAGGTACGGCGATAAAGTTATGCAGTTTTAAAACAACAACACTCGTCCATTTTGTTTTTAGCTTTAAGTAAAGAGAACAGGTGCTATTTATTAGTTTTCGGCACAATTTTAGTGTTTGGAAAAAACTGATTGGTATGTTTACCATCTGATGGACCCGATTTCATGCCTTCTTTATGCCGAGATGCTCGTTGGTCAGATTTTCAGTTATGAGGACATATAACCACATTTACATCATTTTACTACTTTGTACGGTCAAAATAACATTTATCCGGGTTTTAACGCAATTAATAACTGAGAGAATTAGTGCATACACCAAATTAAATTAGTCTTAAAAAACTTATCAATGCTGCTAGAAGTAATCAAACCATTTGTTTAGCATTTACACGAACCAAGCTTTGAACTTTGAATCGCACAAAGCATGCTACCATACGTTATTTATTTCAATAAGTTGAGATCGCGTATCGCAACCGAAATGGTTCTTAATTGCTTTAGTAATTAACTGAGCACAGACAAAATCGTTTACAGGTATGCAATACCACCCGAGTAAATGCATGGAATTCAGTGAGCGGAATCAGCATTGAGAAGGCCGACCTATGATATTGTATTGGTATGGCGCTCGAGCACGACTAGAATATGTTTAATAAAAATTCATATTTTACGATTTTTGTCGCCTACAAATGAAAACTTGGATGTTCATGAATGACTTTCTGCAAGTTACAAAATATTATCTTCAAAATTCAATGAAAGGCAGGCCTAAGTTATTGACCGAGCGAAGCGAGGTCTCCGTTTTAACTCGACCGTTCGGCATTTCGTCTGTGTGTCTTTCTGTCCCACGATTACGGCCAAACGTCTTGACCGATTTTGAGGATTTTGTGCATGAATGTTCCTTATTCCTAGGCCGAGTTATGTATATATACGGTTTTTTCCATTTTTCATTTTTAACCCCTCAAATAAAATAAAAATGGCGGCCGGACCGTTTCTCTCAGTGTAAGCTTTTTTCCAAAGCCAGTTTGTGGCTTAACCGTAAGTCGAATTTAAAAACAAATAGCATTTTGCGAGTAGCAAATTGGATTTTAAACAAAATTGTATTCTTGATTTTTTCCGTATCTCTAACGGTAAGCTCACAAAATGGTCGTAAACTTCAAATTTATTAAAAATCGTCCAAGTTTTTGTATTTCGACCATGTTTTTATACGTCTATTTTAAACCAAATCAAAAGTGTTCTATAGCTTTTTTGTACATAAAGGTTCAAATAATTCATATATTCCAGTAAAAATAAGATTGAAGTAAAATTAACAAACCTCAAGAAACGAGCATGTTCAGTAACGAAAGAAAAAAGTTCAACTTTAGGCCTACATAAAAAGTAATAAACATTTTTTCTTAAATTTTTTCATAAACGTAAAAAAGCTTCGTAATTTAATTCTAAATAGAACTGTATTAAAATAATTATCAACTTCAAATTTCTTATTTTGAAAACACCAGTTTTTATGTTCCTACTACAACACTGCTAACAAAACTAGGCCTATTTTAAATAGTAATTTATGAATATATCCTTTGCCCAAAAATTACATATTATTATAACAAAGTGTTGAGAATAAATCAAAGAATTGAAATGTGTAGCCTACTTGTAAATCATCATTGTAAATTTCATAAAAGTATTTGACTTAGCTTTACTTGAATTACAAAATGATATGAAACAAATGAAACCTTGCGGCGATAAAGGACATACAAAAAATGACCGTTGGACAGCGTGGGCAGTGTTTGTACATGGGTTGAGATCACTATAACGACGCTTTAACATCGTTTGTTTTCATTATTTCTAATATTGGAATGTGATATGGGACTGTAAATACATTGTTAAGTTTTAGTTATTTAAGTATGTAAATATTTAATTCTATGTTTTCCCTCTATAACGCGATTTTTTTAGATACCTTACGCATTATTAACCTAAATAAAACAAAATGCCCCCTAAAATAAAATCTGTAGCAGTTAAAGCTCAAGAAAAGAAAAAAACGAGAATTGCAAAATAATGTTTCACTGGCTAAACCTTCTGCTTACTTCCTTACTGGCACACTATTTTTAACCTAAGCTCGAAAACACATTTGTTATTTCAACGAGCGAGGTCTACTGTTCACAGAACTACTAGTATTGAAGATGACTGAATACGGAGAATGTTTCGTCCAGGTATTGTACACCCTTGTGGTAGTAAGAAAAACACAAAACATTCAGAATGTATTGTATTTCAAGGAAAATGCCTGAGTTTTTTAAAGTTAGCCTTGGAGTTGGAAGTTGCATTTCGGAGATGCAAATAGACATCGGTAAAAGTTGTTAGTATTGATTTTAAGTGCGATTTATACATTTTACGAACAGTACATTTGATGTTTATTGAAATATCTCCGGCAAACATTTAATTCAATTCAGAGAACAATCCCTACTATATAATAATGATCAAGTTTATCAGTACAGTTGTCTATCTCTCAAGAACTATAATGGGTAGAAAGGTACAAATTGCCAGGATGGTATTCCTTAACACAATAAACGGTATCAGTTAACTGACACAAACTTTCTCCCAACTTACTGTAGTCAAAATAATATTGTTTTTAATCATTTTATTTACTACTTTTTAGAACAAAACAAAAAAATAATATTCTACCTACGTCAATCGTATAAAAAAGTTATTGTCCCAGGCGGGATTCGATCGCGCGACCTTTGAATTACTGGCCGTCCTCGCTACCGTTGTGCTACCCCGTGCGGCCGTCGCCGTGATGCTAGATTGATAACACAAACTTGTTTATTTTTTAACATTTCCCCATAGTTATGAAACGCCGAAGTTTTGATAAAAGCGGGTGGTGTCATTTTGTTTGGCATCTTAAGCACTATAAATAGTGAAAATTTGATCAAAATCGTTAGAGCCGTTTTTGAGAAATTTGCATTTTTGTCGTTTTTTTATGGGTTTTAAGGGGTAAATTACCCTTAAAAATTAAAAATTCAAAAAAATGAAAAAACGCCTGGAGATATTAGGGTTTAGTACCTACATACAAAATTTCATGAAAATCGGACCAATAGTGTCCTCTCTGGTCGTGTATACTTACAGACAGACTGACAGACAGACACCACTCTAAAAACACTTTTTTGGGTTCAGGGAGCACCAAAACAAAAAATTCCACTAAAAATATTTTTGGGTTCAGGGAGCACCAACACAGATAATTGCACTAAACAAATTTTCGGGTTCTGGGAGCACCAAAACAGATAATTCAACTGAAAATTCAAATTCGAACATTTTTACGAAAACAATACTTTCTCCATATACTACGTATAGGGTGGAGAAAGTAAAAAATATGA
>JAGFPH010006848.1:53144-72867 GCA_018207615.1 Philaenus spumarius
ACATTAATTGTTTAAGCAATTGCAGTCTCTGCTCTGATAGTAAATCAATATTGAATGAAAGTAAATGAAGATAGAAAATCGTAATAATGTACCCACTTTATAAAAGACCCAACACTTTAGTAGACATATTAAAATTATGATTCTTGTTTAAGACTTTATAAGACTTAGCAAGTTAATAAACCTTCCATAACGGTATTTATAAAATATATCTATAAAATATATTGACGTCATTATTAGTTAATACGTCAATATCAGGTAGAATTAATACATACAGGTGTTATTTTTGCCCTCAGGTTTTTTTTATCATACAAATTGTAGGAAAAAACGTCTACCAATGTTCCCCGTTCAGAAAGCGGTTGGAGGAGTCGAAAGGGTAAAAAAAAAACATTTTCCTTTTACTAAAGGGGGGAAATTAGTAGAATTTTGTCTACAATGTTTATTACAAAAAGAAAAACGTGGGAAAAACTCATCTGGGTATATTAATTAAAATTAAAATTTAATTTTACCTGTACTAATATAAGAAGGTTTATATAAAGACAACAGTCAACGAGCACATACAAGTATACGGAAGTTGATTGTTCGAATTGAATTTTATTTTAAAAGTAAATGATTAATGGGCAAGCTTTTTTGTAGCATGAGCGAAGATAGAATCAAATACAACACACAACACTAAAATACAAAACCTAATTGACCTAAACGATTGGATTAACTTTTGTTTTAATACTTTTAAAACAGAGAAAATAATAATTATAAATGAAAACAGCCAAGCTTTCTAGGTCAAATGGGAAGACCAAGGAGGAAATACAATAGTTGCAATTCTTTGTTCGGGGTTCGCACCACTCAAGCGTTAGTTTTCATTCATATTTTAATACCGACAACATATTTCGAAAACTTTCGAACCTACTAAATCCTTGGTGCAATAAATTTAAAGTACGTTTAGAAACATTTAGATTACTTACAAAGAAAGTGAATCGGTTGCTCACTTCATTACCTGAAACAAAAACCAAACAATTTGTAAATATAAAATTGTATTTCGTTAACGCAATACTGATGTACTTAAACCAAATATTGGAATTAAAAAAGGGTGGCATAAATACTAGATTACTTATATAGTATATATATATTTCGTACACTCAAGCAACTATTCACAGTTTTCGTGAGTAGACCAATTTCCCAAATAGTTGGTTGAAACCGTATAACATATAAGCTTAATTTTTGAAAATCGCTCAAGTCAACAGTTCAGATGCGTGGTCGAATTGTTTTAACTTGTGTTTTCAGGTTAAGTGGCAAACATAGGCCTAATGCTTCCTCCAGGGTTTTTTTATACCCTCGAAACGTCGGCGTCGTGTGTTATTTTCTTTATATTATACAAATGATGGCAAACGTCCTAACTATTGTAAAAATATGATCAACCCATTATTAGAAACAAACTTTAAAAACAGAATAAATATGGGTGTTTTATTAACAAACTAAGTAATATACAGGATGTTTCGTAACTCTTGTCACATATATTCTGGGATTGTTCCTGGGTCTACAAAATGAAAGTTTAAGGTAGATTAGTTAAGGTTTTATGGGGGATTGCAATTCTGTTAAATTTGAAAACATTGTCAATATTCGTTTACCTTCTTTTACTAGACTTTATCAAACGCCACTTTATTATTTTAAGTACTGAATTGTTACTATACGACACGTCGTTAATTAAACTAAGTAAAAATTTGTCACGTAAATTTACGCTATTCATAACTTTACTTTATGATAATGACTTAGTAAGCTCCCGTGAAAGTTAATTAATTAATTAGATATAGCCTCTCGGCTCATCAATATTATTCACGTAATTTTATGGCTTATATTTTATTTACGATCGCTATTATTTACCTTTTTACCAGTTAAATGTTTAGCTATGGCGCAACTAGTGATGTGGGCCGGGCATATGCCCAGTGGGCTGGTCGTTTAAAAATGGGCATATGCCCGGGCCCATACTTAAACTTATAAAAAATATAGTTTAAGGCAGTTTTAACTATTATATTTCATGTTTTAATTATTATAGTTCATGTTTTTAATCTTTAACTGCCTTCAGTGCTTAGTTGTGTCCTTAAAATTAACATTTTAAGGGAGGGGGTCATTATCAAGAGATAAGTTGACAAACAACTTAAACCATTAAAATAAACCCCTAAAACTTGTAATATATTAAATGTGGTGTTTTGAATAAACATTTTATTGCAAAATTGTTAAATATTATCTAATTCACTAACGGCTCCTTAAGCAGGTTTCTACTCTGGAAGTCATAAATGTGATAAAAGTGATGAAGATGCTTCTGAATCTGAAGAAAGTAATTAGTTTAAGGAATTGAGTACAAAGACCTCAAGTATTGATTATGCCCATAATGATTTAAGACTGATTCCTCTTGTGTAATATACATGTGTATAATTCTATATTTACATTAGCCAGATATTGTTAATAAAAACAAACCTATAAAGCTTATTTCCAGTCTAAATTATTTCCCCTTGTTGACAAGTGAGAATCAACACTTCCTACCAATAAAATAACATATTATACAAGTAATTATTTATTTTAATATAGGCTTTTATGTAAATATGTATAATAAGAGGTTTAAAAAGTTATTTAGAAGAGTGGTCTTCAAATTGATTTCCATTAATTAGGTTTATTAGCCTTTAACTGGATAAACGCCCGGGCGCTTATGGATTTTGGGCGTTTATTTGAGCATATGCCCTGGGCATTTGCCCCGACATTTAAACGCCGGGGCGTTTTACATCACTAGGCGCAACTATAACGAAAATGTCCGAACTTAACCTGCATTTTGTGAGTTTTCTTATTCTCCTAATTTCCAAAACATTTGTCTGCCGCGGAATCGGTTGTGCTTTTAGACTTAGATTAATGTGTACTTTCAAAATATAAAATTTCCCAATTCATAAGGTCACCCTCATCTGCACAATTACCGGAATATAATTGAATAGATTTTCCCTCGTTACAAAATGCTAATTATAAGGATACTTTAAATAATTGTAAATAATTTTGACTCTTATAATATTGTCTGTACAATAAATACACTTAGCATGCTAAACTCAATGAAAATCAACGTGGATGCGGATTATGAAAGGCCTTGTGGTACGTTCGCTGCGCTTCTACTGAAATATTTCCTCACCGTTGTATTTGTAAAGCTTGTCCCTTGGCCATTTCAAGTTTTCTGATGTGATCCGACCAGGTTGAACGTGGGGATATGTTGAACTCTTTGTTTACATTATAAAATTAAGATGATATATAAAACCTCATACGCCTCTGACGTATTTGGTACAAGAATCAATCACCTACGTTCAATTACTTTATAATTATACTCGGAAGAAAGAAATATTGGCAGCAATCATTTTTAAATCCTAGATACTTAAGGAAAATTCGAACAATCTAACTGATTTCGTCGTCGAGGAATTTCTACAATCGTTCCGAGAGAGGGGTGTGGTTGAGAATCGATGAAAACGAGACGTATTGTCTGTCACAATTTTAAACGAAAACCCATAAACATTGACGGTTTCATATCTACATTCTAAGGAAAACAAAAACTTTTTGGAAAATTCAAAACAATCCCAGTAATAAACAACTCTACAGTAATATTTTCATCGTTTCGATTCAGTCTTACAAACAAATCACGCCACCCTCGCTATTACCCCGAGCACCGTTAAAAAAGTATAAATATTAATGAAACAGCCTCGGTTAACTGTAACAATACTTACACGAGACCTTTCTTTCTCTTTTTTGTTTTACTCTCGTCTTCGTCGCCCTGTTTACTCACAAGAGCTTCGTTTGAAAGTTTTGTTTGTCCCCCACCTCCGGATTCTGTTGACCGACTTGTTTTGGCCAAAGTGAACTCCATTTCCCCTCTTATTGCTCTCCGACACAGAAATATTTTTCTTCAAGTCAACACAATATTGTATCGAATCAGAGCTGGAGATAGTGGAGTCTTGTATTACATATCGAATAAATTTCCTCCATCTTGGATACACGATAGAGGTTAACTTTCGGTCCCTGGTTAATCGTGTATTGTACGATCAATGCTGAGTTACATATTGTCTATATATATAAAATTCAATGTATGTCCGTCTGTTTGTACGTTTGTCTGTTTGTATGTTTGTCCTTTATGCGTTACCAAACCGTCCATCCGATTGCTTTGAAATTTTGCATAGTAACACAGGTTAACCCTGGGAAGGTTTTAGGCCATTTATCGAAGTCCTAGGACATTAGGGCTACGCCCCAGTGGCCCTCAAAGTTTCAATGTTAATCTTATGGAAGGTAAATCTTAAGGAAGAAGAAGAAAGATTTCTTTTGATTTTATCAGGGGCACAAAAAACAGCTGTTCGTATGAAAAGCTTAAAACAGCTGATTTTGATCAACAACTGATTTGGATCAAAAACTGAATATAATTTTAGGTTAGGCCTACAATGAACTAAAACACCAATTATTGGGCTAATTATTTAAGATATATAAAAGCCAAATACCACTCACTAACTGAACACTTAAAAAGAATACAATTACGTTAAAAAGACTGAAAATACCAACCACCACGGGCAACGCCGTACGGGTCAGCTAGTACTAAATAAATTTAAAACAAACTGAGAAAATTAACTATACTTGACCATACAATTAAAATAACAACACGGAATAACTGGACTCTCCACAGCCTACTATATTAATTGCAGTGCGTATAAAATAACAACAGACATTTCCGACGATAAATCAGAATACCATTAACACTTGCGACTATTCTACAATTATAGGAAGGTTATGCTTAGCCTGGACAGGCCTCTGCGTGTTTCGCTCGCATATTTCATGCTACACCATATTATATGAGTTGGTCTAAAGACAGTGTGGATTTTTATAATTTAGTAGCCTAGATATCAATCTTAATTTACATGTTTTTCCTCAAATAAAATGAGTCATTATTTTAAACCTAAGTAGACATCCCGTACCATGGATGCCAAAATAGGTTCTTATAAGCCTACATCTGAGATGCGTTGCTAATTTCAGCGGTTTCTTGTCACGTTCTCGCCTTGTTCTCGTCTTGTTACGTTCTCTCCGGTAGTTCAAACATGTGCTCTTATAGGACTACATCTGAGATGCGTTGTCAATTTCAGCGGTTTCTTGTCACGTTCTCGTCACTTTCTCGTCTTGTTACGTTCTGTCCGGTAGTTCAAACATGTGCTCTTATAGGCCTACATCTGAGATGCGTTGTTAATTTCAGCGGTTTCTTTTCACGTTCTCGCCTTGTTCTAGTCACTTTCTCGTCTTGTTACGTTCTCTCCGGTAGTTCAAACATGTGCTCTTATAGGCCTACATCTGAGATGCGTTGTTAATTTCAGCGGTTTCTTGTCACCTTCAGCCTTGTTCTCGTCACTTTCTCGTCTTGTTACGTTCACTCCGGTAGTTCAAACATGTGCTCTTATAGGCCTACATCTGAGATGCGTTGTTAATTTCAGCGGTTTCTTGTCACGTTCTCGCCTTGTTCTCGTCACGTTCTCGTCTTGTTACGTTCTCTCCGGTAGTTCAAACATGTGCTCTTATAGGACTACATCTGAGATGCGTTGCTGACTTGAGCGGGGGTGGGGAGGGTGCGAGGCATTTATTGCTAACCTAAGTTAGACGTGTATATGCGCTATTGGTTTAAAAATTTGTATTAAATCAAACATGATTTTTATTAGACATCTAAGAAAATCATTCAGCCATACTTGCGGGAACGTGACGAGAACGCGACCAGAAGCCGCTAAAGTCAGCAACGCATCTCAGATGTAGGCCCATAAGAACCATGTTGGGACCAACGGCACGGGATATCTACTGACCTAAAACCAAATCATAGTTTACAATAATTCCTAAAAGTTCAGGCTAGGCCCATTAAAAGTGTTTTTAATTATTTAAGCTGCTTGACTCAAGGGCGTGCAATATAACGACGAAGAAGTTCTCCTCAATATAACTTATATTTAAGGGAATTTTTAAGATAATCTTTAGAAATTTGCAGGGAATCGTTTATGAACATATAAATTATAAGTCGTAGGTGACAAAAACTGTAAATTATACATTTTTATTGAAGCTATTTTCTTGTAAACAAGACGAAAAACATGATTTTGAATCGAGTCAGTTGATACCAGCAAAACATCGGCGCGAATATTGTTACCTGCTAACTGTACATTGGAGCTTTCAGCAAATTTAAATCTCGTACGCGTATGGCGGAAACTAAAAATAAGACAAGCATTAGTAAAACGAAAATGCATACAAGCGATATTCTAGTGGCGCTCGAGCGCTTTGCCGATGTAATACCGAAGGTTGGCTCCACTTACTGGATTCGATGATTTTACATGAATGGTATTGCACCCCCTTAATCAGCTGTTTTATCTGTTATTGCAAGAGGTTGCGATGACAATGTATAATAAAATACTTGTTCTCCCACTAGGCAGCCGAGTAACACATTTTACTATCGCTTTATAGTTTGTAGTTCAACAGTTTTTTTTTTCTTGATTTATGATTGTTGTTCAGTGTGAGAAGAATCGTCTATAATTATATTCAGCAGTCATCTGAAGACCTTTTTTACTCAGTTAATAGCAGAGTTACTACTGTTTGTTGATACATCACGAGACGATCCAACTTTCAGGACGTCAGAGCCGGTTACATACTACGCTGTAGCTTATCAATTACATCAGAGTGGTGTTTTGACGTGGTGGCGATTGTAGACTATGTTCATAGTGATTTATTGTAAGCCCCTCCGTATGGCAAGGCAAGTGCCTAGCTCCAATATTGATTCTGGCAGCTTGCTAACCCTGACACAACGATTCGCATTACGCGAATGCCGTTTACAATTTACTCGTTTTTGTGAATATTATTTGAGTTACTGTAAATAAAGTAGGTATGTGTTGGTTTTGTTTGTTAATCAAAGTTTAATAGTAGTGTACAAGATAAACGTCGTTTCTTAGTAGATATATTATTGAACATGTGATAAATTTATATATAATAGGGGAGACCACTGCGTGCTCCGCACGCCAACCCCCGGTGCGACCTTCTAAAAACATATGTTATGTTTTATTTATAATAAAAGTGTAGGATTAATAATAACCTCAAAACTAAGATGGTAAATAATGTTAAATGTTCCAATCAAATTATTTCTTATATTTTATAACAGCAGTAATAATAAAGGTTAAAAGAACCAGTAAGGCTCAGGTCTACACTTAATCAAAAACCTAACAAAAAAGTTATAAATAATAACCTCAAAACTAAGATGGTAAATAATGTTAAATGTTCAAAACAAATTAGTTCGTAAATTTTATAATTTGAATAAATAATTCATTTCCTCCCTTATAAAAATCAATATTTACTTCCACAAAGCAGCTGTATTAGTTAGTTTCTTATTATAAACAGCTGTTTTGTATTAAAATGTTTTTATAACCTTCTGAATACTGTAATCATCGTTATTTACATCCACGAAATCAGCTGGATTAGTTTGTTTCTTATTATAAACAGCTGTTTTGTATAGAAATGGTTTTTAAATATTTTCCATGTTAATCTTATGGGGAAAACCCGACCTTTGAGATTAGCTCACGCCATTAAGGATAAGAATTTTTGACATCTAAAACCTTATTGCAAAACTACGAAATGAGACGAATTTTTTTGAAACCTCAAACATTAAAATTGGTCCAGAAATAAGGGAGGAGTTGTGTTTACAAAAAACGGCTTCACGTATTATATATAAAGATTTAATACGGATGAGACTTTTTTTAGTTCCTCTATATTAAAATATTGTTTAATAATAATTCATAGGAAAATTCGTGTACGGGTGTTTTTTATAAATGGTCCACCATTGGTATCTTCTGAACAGTAAATCTGAAGGCAAACTTTAAATGGGGAACCATTCCTTGTTTTTTTAAAACATTCAAAAATATGTAGTTAAATGTTTGTGAATGTCTGTTATTTTCCAATATGGCGGTACGAAATACCCTATATTTTATGTAGATTTTGGATTTTTTTCCTGGAAACAATGATTTATTCCTGTTGTCGTTTTTATTGGTTCAAAAGTTTGCATACAAAAATACCTTCCTCTCAGTTATAGGTTGTTTTTAAAACTTCATATCTCCAAACTCCAACTTTAAAACGGTTAGTCGCTTAAAAAAAAACACCAAGAACAAAATAGTCTTAAAAAGATTTATAAAATCCAAAATCTTCTTAAAATACAGGGTGTTAAAACTAGCAGAAATTAATAACTGCCAAATGTATTTGTTAACGTTTAACAACAAACACATGTTTTATGTAACATAAATTATAACTTTAAAATGTCAACATTTTTTATAATCTTAGTTATTAAAATGCAATTTTGAGAAACTATTTTGCTTACTTGAATCTCTATTTTGATTATATTAAAATCAGATTTTATGAAAAGTAATGAAACATGTTTTCCTTTTATTCAACCTCCTCAGACTGGAGAACCTTTTTAGTTTTATTCTATTTCTGGCTATTCGTTATAAGATTCTTTGAGGATTTTTAAAAAAATTTAGTGTTCCATATTTTTGAAAAAAGCATGTCTTCTCTAAGAAACATCGGGTCTTAATAGTTAATAGAATTTACAAATTAATGTTCTTGATAGACAGATTTTGTTGTTGTTGCTAATTATGGTGTTAGGTCCTAGTTTGTTTCCATCAAGCAATTTTTCAACAAAATCCCTAAAGGAGAACATATCTATAAACTATACTAATATTATAAAGAGGTAAAGTTTGTTTGTTTGTTAGTTAGTTAGTTTGTTTGTTTGTTTGTTTGTATGTAGGGGGTAATCTCTGGCACTACAGAACCGATTGAAAAAATAGTTTTACTAATAAAAAGTTACACTATCCCTGAGTAACATAGGCTATAATTTATTTCGATAAAAACTTTTTTTTAATTTCAATATTTGTAAATTTAGTCGGAAAATTTCTTAGGTTAGTCCTAGAATGATAAACCAACACATGTATTTACATTTATTACCATAGCAACAACCAATTGAATAAAATAACAGATAATGTAGCTATTTGCTCCAATATTTCCATAAACAGCTGATTTCAAAATTTGAAGCAATTATTTGTGTATTTCTAGCTTTTAGGTTAGTGTTTTAAAGTGTAGACCTGAGCCTTACTGGTTCTTTTAACCATTATTATAACTGCTGTTATAAAATATAAGAAATAATTTAATTTTAACATTTAACATTATTTCCTATCTTAGTTTTGAGGTTATTATTAATTCTACACTTTATAAATAAAACATAACATATGTTTTTAGAAGGCTCCATTGGGGGTTGGCGTGCGAAGCACGCAGGGGTCTCCCCTAGTAATATTATAAAGAGGTAAAGTTTGTTTGTTTGTATGTAGGGGGTAATCTCTGGCTCTACTGAACCGATTGAAAAAATTGTTTTACTAATAAAAAGCTACACTATCCCTGAGTAACATAGGCTATAATTAATTTCGGTAAAAACCTTTTTTTATTTCAATATATTTGTAAATTTAGTCGGGAAAAAATCTTAGGTTAGGTTTAGAATGGTAAATCAACACATGTATTTATATTTAATACCATAGCAACCAATCGAATAAAATAACAGATAACATAGCTGCTTTAATATTTCAATTAATAGCTGATTTCAAAATTTGAAGCAATTATTTTTGTATTTCCACCTTTTAGGTTAGGGTTTTAAAGTGTAAACCTGAGCCTTGCTGGTTCTTTTAACCATTATTAACTGCTGTTATAAAATATAAGAAATAATTTGGTTTGAACATTTAACAATATTTACCATCTTAGTTTTGAGGTTATTATTAATACTATACCTTTATTATAAATAAAACATATGGTTTTAGAAGGTACCATTGGGGGTTGGCGTGCGGAGCACGCAGGGGTCTCCCCTAGTTATAAATATAGTAGTGACATAATACTTGCAGTAATTTAATTGATCACAATAATAAAAATAATGGTTAGGCTGCTAATTGTAAAAAATGAGACAATTTAAACTATTTGAGATTCAGATAACATGAAAACCAAATCAGTTGGCTTATATCTATTAATCTTTACTACAGCTATTTAGCAGGCATACCAACTTATTATATTCAACAAAAATAATTCCCACGAAACAACAATGTGCGTCTACTCTTTACATGGAGACATTTGGTCTTAAGAGGTTAAGCGGTGTAGTGCAATACCTGGGCTTAGGAGAAGTAGTCCCCACCACTAACGATTGGTTCTGTATATTGAGTATATAACTTGTCGATGATTTGTTTTTGTATCCTTGACAATTTTGACATTACGGAACACTTGTCGAGGGAGTCTAATTCGTACTTTTCCGGTTTATTAGTACTATGGACAATAAATAGTAGGCCTATAAGTATCTTCTTTTAAATACAGTACCAGGAGACCGAGCTAAAGCTCGATTATAATCAGGGCCTAGTTCGCTCACGTCAATAACTATTATTGCAAATTTCCGTGAACATCGTTTAGGTTAGGAGTATAACATTAAACAACTAAATAAAGGGTATGTTTATTTAGCAGAAGTATTCGTTGCCATGGTAACTATAAATAGATACAACATTAGGCTTACCACTAATAAAATACAGTTTAAAAGAAAACAGATGATTATTGTAATGGCATTGAAAACATTTGCATCAGCTGTGCTTCGTTTAAAAGAAAACAGATGATTATTGTAATGACATTGAAAACATTTGCATCAGCTGTGCTTTGTATTGTTTAAAATGGACAAATTTCACTTTTTAATTTATTAAAAAGACGTAGAAAACGAATTTTCCCAGACTGGTGACCATTTCCAATCGATTTCTCGTGGCCAAAAGCCCCATATAAAATCAAAAAATCAAAAATCCTTAGACGGAGATTCCAGATCCATTTAGCAGACAGACAATTAATTATCTCTCGCTTTAGAAGATAAGATTCAGTGTAATTTAAATTGTAAGCCATATTTGGCGAGATAATGAGCTGATTCTAGAACGAAAACAAGATAGACGTGTGGCCCAGAAACACTTCGTTTTCAGTTTGTTGGCCATTTTGTGTTTACAAAAATACCCTTAGTAATTGTCTCTAACACCCATGATTTGTGGTTAAAATCTCAGGCGTAATACATTATAATATTACACTATCACTGACAATATATTTCTTAGAGAATGCAACTGCCGGGAAACTCTTTTACCTACAGTAGATAAGTCAACTTTGGCGCCCACTACTATAATAGCAACCAGTTATTAATATCTGCGGCATTCCGATCGCGTAGCGAGAATCTAATTTAAACTGAAACAGGTTTACTAGTTATATTGCTTATCATAATTGCGACAGATTAAAATAGATTTCCTCTGTGATAAAGTAGCACTAATCTGGTCAATTAATTGCGTCTATAAACATGACCGTTTTAATTATATCGGACAGTACTGAAGTCTGAAACCTGATATTACGCTTTTGTCATTGTTTATCTTTACAACTGTAAACTCTAAAACTCACCACCTGAAGAACCTCTCATAATATGCCTACCTCGAATTTTTTAATAAACATTCAAACTTTTTTTAACGAAATTCATTATCCACACGAAAAATTCGTTATTGGGAAGAATCCGTTACTGGGAGATTACATCCCTAATCCACTTTATACTGTTTATCTCCTACAGAAATGTTAAATTAAATAATTTCAAATCAGCAATACTTGCTGAAGCGTAGAGTGTCGGCAAATAGAGTCAGTCCCCAGATGGCCACATACAAACTGCCCCACTTTTTTTGGGTCATTTCTAATATACAAGGTCATTTGCCCTACAAGGTCCAGGTATAAAAACAAGGTATAGGCCGGGGTGTCGGCGACGTACAAACTGCCCTACTTTCTACCTGACACAGGTACGGGATATTTCCCTCCGAATTCCCTCATACCAATAAATAAATAGTTTATATTAGATAATAACTAGTAGACCCACTTCGTTTGCATACATTGTTTAGACATACAAAATAATTCAGATAATTTATGAACCAAGTTGAAACAGCCAGTATATATATTCGTGTATTTATTTATCTGTAGTTATTCTTATCTAATAGGAAACGTTGCGTGCTTACACGCACTTATGTTATAGTAACCGTTGCGTGCTTACGCGCCCTTATCTAATAGTACCCGTTGCGTGCTTACACACACTTATCTAATAGTAACCGTTGCGTTCTTACGAGCACTTATCTAATAGTAACCATTGCGTGTATTCGTGTATTTATTTATCTGTTATTCTTATCTAATATTTAACCTAACCTAACCTTACCTAACCTAACCTAACCTATTATATAAGCACGCAACGGTTCCTATTAAATAAGAATAACAGATAAATAAATACACGAATATACTGGCTGTTTCAACTTGGTTCATAAATTATCTGTATTATTTTGTATGTCTAAACAATGTATGCAAACGAAGTGGGTCTACTAGTTATTATCTAATTTAAACTATTTATTTATTGGTATGAGGGAATTCGGAGGGAAATATCCCGTACCTGTGTCAGGTAGAAAGTAGGGCAGTTTGTATGTCGCCGACACCCCGGCCTGTACCTTGTTTTTATACCTGGAGCTTGTAGGGCAGTTTGTATATTAGAAATGACCCAAAAAAAGTGGGGCAGTTTGTACGTAGCCCCTCAGATAAGGTTGCAATAACTTTTTGTCTTGTAGGCTTTATAAATATTGTAGTATGTATATACAGAACTACGTAATAGCCTACACTATTACAGGAATAAATAATATGCCAGATGAAAAGCAATTTTTTGTCGGACATGCAAGCATTATTTTTAAACACAAAATATTTACTTTTTCAACGTTTAAAAGTCACAACAGTGTCGGTGTACAATATTTCTTAGTGTTTTTTCCAAACAAGACCTATTATAGCGTGACATTTACATGTAAACAGTGTTTTACTTGCAAAAGTTTGTAATATTTGGTTGAACTTTGCGCTTGAATAAAACATCTTGTTCGAAGAATAGTAATAGAAGGTTTCACACTGATTCTTGGAAACCCAACCCTCCCGTATTGTTGGTTTCGACTAGCCAGAATTCTTAGAATACGACCCGAAGCCATGCACACATAGTTATAAATGCACACCAAACACATTATTCTTCAAAAACTTTTGATTTCCATCCGACTGAATGTTGTTCCATAGAATTGGGATATCCTATTTCCAATCTTTTCTCATTTCAACTTCGTTATTAGGAAGTCTAAATTTCGTTAAATGGAGGCAGTTATGTTATCTATATATCTATCTATACATAATTAATTTGCTAGGGGTTATTTTGTGAGTAGAACGCCTCCTAGAGTTTTTAACAGATTTTGATGTTTTTGGTGTCATTTTACAGAGCTCACTCTGAAGTTGTGCTTCCCTTAAAATGAGCTCAATGTATGTTAAGGGCTTCGCCCCAGTGGCCCTCAAAGTTGCCATGTTAATCTTATGGAAGGTCAATCTTAAGGAAGAAGAAGAAAGATTTCTTTTGATTTTATCAGGGGCACAAAAAACAGCTGTTCGTATGAAAAGCTTAAAACAGCTGATTTTGATCAACAGCTGATTTTGATCAACAACTGATTTGGATCAAAAACTGAATATAATTTTAGGTTAGGTAAATCAAGCAATAGCGAAGCATTGCCATGTCCACTAGTTTAAATTAAAGTGTTCAGAAAAAATTCGTTAATCTTTCACAAGTTCGACTGATATACTTAAGAAATTGATATTCATCGTAATAATTACATTTTCGTGAACATACTATAAAACACGAAGTTTTTTGTTAGTTTGTTTTCATGTTCAAACAAATATGTTAATCCTTAACGCTGCACAAAAATAAACCCACAATGGAAATAATTTGCATACAGGAAACTTTAAGAAACAGAGCTCTTTAGACGAGACGAAAGGTGGTAAATAAATAATCAACATTTTGCAGAGTTGAACTTTGCGTGTTCCATCTTTTAAAGTGATATTTGGCTGATGTGATGATTGGCGACTCTAGCTTTGTAAATCGATTGTACCGTCTGGCAAGTAGGCCTACCTAGCTCGACTATCGATTCTAACAAAGCGTTGGCCTGGCACAACATTCTCCATGTAACGAATATAGTTTCCAGTTCCATATACTCGCAAATTCATTTGTAATTTGTTCAAGAAATAAGCTGTTTTATTATTACAATAATTTCACTACAGAGTTACTTAAAATCGTAGTTACGTAATAACCAAATAAATAGTTTTTGAGTCAAATAAGAATGAACAAATTACAACATATCTGTCGAAAAACAAATATCAAACTGAAATGAATTCGAATCAGAAAGTTATAGACAAACTAGTAAGCATCATGAAAAAACACGGGCAGATTAATTAGATACACATCAGAAATACGTAACAAAAAAAAAAAAACAAACAAAAAAACAATTTAAAAGCAACAAACATTATCTAGGCCTACCTAACTATGTTGTGGGATTTTTAATGCGGTAAATGTGTACAATTATAAGGATTATATCATAGTTTTTTTATCTTTTTAGTAATAACAAAATATAAAATTTAATGTGTTTACTCACTTTGAAGATATATAGGTATTTCCAAACTGTTTTATAACTAATGTAGACTATATAAACTACTTAGGTCTAAAAACAAGAAACTATTTAATATAATCTATATATATAAAAGTCAAAACCCACTGACTCACTGACTCACTCATCACAATTTCTCAAAAACTACCGAACGGATTGGAATGAAATTTGGTATGTAGCTTCCTCTAGGGCCATAGGTGCTCACTAAGAAAGGGTTTGAAAAAATTCGAAATTTTAGGGGGTTTGGGGATCAAAGTTATTAAATCACGATTTCTTCAAAACTACTGAACGGATTGGAATGAAATTTGGTATGTAGCTTTCTTTAAATACGTGCTCACTAAGAAAGGGTTTGAAAAAATTCGAAATTTTAGGGCGGTTTAGGGGGATTAAAGTAAATAAATCACGATTTCTTCAAAACTACCGAACGATTGGAATGAAATTTGGTATGTAGCTTCCTCTAGGGCCGTAAGTGTTCACTAAAAGAGGGTTTTAAAAAATTGGACATTTTTGGGGGGTTTGGGGGTAAAATTTACTAAATCACGATTTCTCCAAAATTACCGAACAGATTGTAATGAAATTTGGTATGTAGCTTCCTCTAGGGCCAAAGGCGCTCGCTAAGAAAGGGTTTCATAAAATTCGAAATTTTAAGGGGGGTTTGGAGGGATCAAAGTTACTAAAATCATAATTTCAGATCTTTTATTATTATGACAATAGTGCTTTTATTATTTAAGATCTATATATATATATAAGCCAAATACCTCTCACTGAATGAACACTTAAAAAGAATACAATTACGTTAAAAAGACTGAAAATACCAACCACTACGGGCAACGCCGTACGGGTCAGCTAGTATATATTATATAACCGGGATTTAGGGATGGTAAATGGTAGGGATGGTATTATATAACCGGGATGGTAAATGTACAGAGCCTACAAGAAGTAGGCCCATATAGCGCCTAATACTTCTCGTTGAACAAGAGAGCATACAGTACGTATATTATAGGATTGGTTATGTGTTGAATTTTTTATGCTAATCATCTAACACCTGTACCTACTATTATTCCTATAATAACAACTTAAAACTTAACCAAAAAATTGTAAACATATACTTTAATGTTTCCCATATAGTAATATGATCAAAAATAATTCTTTATTAAGAACTAATGCACCCAGGAGAAATCTTTTGCACTCAGGGTTTTTTTAAATCATAAACACTGTAAAAAAATCAACCAATTTCCCCCCTCCAGAAGGGGTTTAGGAAGGGTCGAAAGGTTACAAAAAAAAATTTTTTTTTTTGCTTTAGCGAGTAAAAGGTGGACTTTTAAACACACATTCAAATATAGGAAAGTTGTAGCTTATATGAGAAAATAGCTTTTATTCAAGACCCCATATGACGTTTAAAGGGCTTTAGATTTCGTGTTATGAATAAGGGAAAAAATTCAAAGCCATGCTAGAAATCACCGATACAGGTGATGGCATAAACTACAATTTCTGAAAATTTTATAAACATTGCTTTTAGGTTTTTTGAAATTACTATTTGTCTGCATAAAAACCAGTATTTTCCTTTTAAACCCGGAGTATTTTCCGGAAGGGCGTGCATTTTTTTACTTCATTATTAAGCTAAAAAAGAGCCTTTAAATTTTAAGTTTCTAGCACGACTTTGAATTTTCCGTTTTTCCCTTTTATTTTTTCCATACCGCGAAATCTACAGACCTCAAAAAGTTATACAGGACCTTAAAAAAAGGTATTTTCTTAAGTTACAATTTTCCTATTTAACGTTTGTTTAAAACGTCCCCGGTTTACCCGCTAAAGCAAAATAAATCCATTTTTGTACACTTTCGACCCCCCTAAGAAATTGTTAGACTTTTCTACAACATCTGGCTGTATTAATTTCAATTAAAATGTTATTTTATTTCTACTAATAGTTGTTGAAGGTATTATGGATGAGATCAGCTGCTATGCGTTAAGGAATAAATCAAACGATATAACCTCGCACATGCGCTATATTATTTTGTGACTTAACAATCGACGTGTACATTCGTTTTTAGAAGAGTTAATTAGTATACAAATATACAATCGTAATAACAGATCCCAACGAAATTCATCTATGAAATATAACCAACAATATATTAGCAACTTTAGCCCAGGCATATCAGGGAGTTAAAAATGACCTTACCTGGAAAAATGCGGGAGAGATGAAACTTGGTAATACAGTACATTTTGAAATCACAAAAATCATACTAACTTTGAGACCCTCACCACTTTGAGCTTACGCCACCATCTTAGAAAATGGTGGAAAAATTCCGGGTTTTTCCAAACAACTTCAGTTGGGTGCGTCTTAGAAAGTTTCATATAACAATTATAGAGAATTTAATTCTCTAAAACGTTTGTTTCAAAATTATTTCTGTAAATTAAACAGTTTTTGAGTTAAATGCCATCTTGTGTTGTGTATTTATAAAAACTGCACGAGTGCGCTATTATCACCTGAAATTGATGAATTATTTATTTGAATTTGAAACAAAAGTTTTAGAGAATTAAATTGTCTATAATTTGTATAAGAAACTTTTTTTCTAAGATGCACCCAACTGAAGTTATTTGGAAAACCTCGGAATTTGGCCACCATTTTCCAAGATGGCGGCGTAAGCACAAATTGGGGAGGGGGGTGTCGCAAACTTAGTATGATTTTTATAATGTCAAAATATACTGTATTACCCAGTTTCATATCTCCCGAATTTTGTTCCAGGTAAAAGTACTTGTCGCCTGGGCTACTTAGGCAACAATAGAACATCACAAACAATCAAAGTACGACAGTAATGGAGTTTGTAATGAATGCGACAGATAATTATTAAACCGGCCAATCGGACATACAGGGTGATTCAGTAAAACGTAGCGGGCTATGCAGTTTCAGATTCTACATGCAAAAATAAGTCGAAAATGTAGAATCACATTTTTTCGATTTCGGCTTAAATTAGCCGTAAGCCGCCATTTTGTTTTTTTACAAAAACTCGCTGTAACTCTGGAAATAAATAAGATATCGACTTCAATTTTGGAATAAGCATTTTATATGTTACGATTAACCAGTGTACCAAACACAAAGAATTTATTTTTATAATTTTCAAAATGGCGGCCGTTACAAATTTTTAAGGTGGAATATCTTGAAAACCGTTAACTTTACAAAAAATGTACAAGAAACAAAATATTTTCCTTTTTTAACGACAGACAAAATGCTTTTTTTGTAGTTTCAGTAGGTCAAAGGATAACCGAGTTATCGACAAAAAACATAATTTCTTGGTAATTGTCTACAACAACCAGAATTAGCCTAAAACCACAATTTTTTAAAATTGCACAATTTGTGTAGTTATTTTCCTAGCGAGCTATCAGATTCTACATGCAAAAGTAAGTCGAAAATGTAGTATAACACTTTTTCGATTTCGGCTTAGTTTAGCCGTAATTCGCTTGTAGACAATTACCGTACCAAGAAATTATGTTTTTTGTCGATAACTCGGTTATCCTTTGACCTACTGAAACTACATAAAAAGCATTTTGTCTGTCGTTAAAAAAGGAAAATATTTTGTTTCTTGTAAATTTTTTGGAAAGTTAACGGTTTTCAAGATATTCCACGTTAAAAATTTGTAACGGCCGCCATTTTGAAAATTATAAAAATAAATTCTTTGTGTTTGGTACACTTGTCAATCGTAACATATAAAATGCTTATTCCAAAATTGAAGTCGATATCTTATCTATTTCCAGAGTTACAGCGAGTTTTTGTAAAAAAACAAAATGGCGGATTACGGCTAAACTAAGCCGAAATCGAAAAAATGTTATTCTACATTTTCGACTTATTTTTGCATGCAGAATCTGAATCTGCATAGCCCGCTACGCTTTACTGAATCACCCTGTATATTTCCCCCAAAGATTTAAAGAATATTTACAATGTCAGAGAAACACTTTCGTCGAACATAAATCTAACCACCCCGAACTAATAAATACGAATCACTACACTGCTATAAACACCAACCTATTCGTCGTCCACAAAGCAAATAAAGGACGTTGCCTCGACGTATTGGAGGAATGCACTATTTATACTTCCCACAAAAATAACTCGGATATCCTACTTAATGAACAATTGTATTTTGGAGCCAATCCCATATATATAATACAACGGCTTATCTTCAAACACAGACGTCTACAATGGCAATAACAGCAGATTACCACCTTCTTGTACTACAGCTTCCGATGGAAGAATGCGTACGACCATGCGGGTAATTTGAACAACAAAATTAACAAAGAGCTGACTTTGTTTACTGGTATCTGTATATATAAAAGAAGAAGTCCTGAGTGACTGACTGATTCATAATCAACGCACAGACAAAACTATGATAGCCAGAGCCTTAACAATTTCAGGGTATCACTATGTAGAAGTGCACTACGAAAGACTTTGCAACATAATGATTTTAAGGGTTGAAAACGGTCAAAATACGAGTGTTCACTCCCAGCTCTATATAACAGACTAGCTGACCCGTACGGCGTTGCCCGTTGTGGTTGGTATTTTCAGTCTTTTTAACGTAATTGTATTCTTTTTAAGTGTTCAGTCAGTGAGTGGTATTTGGCTTTTATATATATATAGATCTTAAATAATAAAAGCACTACTGTCATAATAATAAAAGATCTGAATTTTAGTAACTTTGATCCCCAAACCCCTACTAAAATTTCGAAATTTTTCATACCCTTTCTTAATGAGCACCTACGGCCCTAGAGGAAGCTACATACCAAATTTCATTCCAATCCGTTCGGTAGTTTTGAAGAAATCGCGATTTAATAACTTTAATCCCCCCAAACCCCATCCCTAAATTTCGAATTTTTTGAAACCCTTTATTAGTGAGCGCCTATGACCCTAGAGGAAGCTACATACCAAATTTCATTCCAATCTGTTCGGTAATTTTGAAGAAAGCGTGATTTAGTAATTTTTACCCCCCAAACCCTCCTAAAATTCCCATTTTTTTAAAAAACCCTTGATTTAGTGAACACTTATGGCTCTAGAGGAAGCCACATACCAAATTTCATTCAAATCTGTTCGGTAGTTTTGAAGAAATCGTGATTTAATAACATTGACCCCCCCCCCCCCCCCCCCCCCCCCC
>JAGFPH010006849.1:20686-37626 GCA_018207615.1 Philaenus spumarius
GTGACTAAATTACATTCCAGTTTGTGACTGACGTTTTATACATTTTAACAATCACTGTAACAAAAAAACAATTCTATTTTTTCTTTTCAAATTGAATGCAGATTTTTGAAGGGCTGTCTACTACAGCTAAATCATAATATTGATATATAACGTCAACAACGATTTTTAACAAAAACGAAGGATTTTAAATAAATTGCAAATACTTCGATCAAGTAGCTGAACCACTGACGTAAATATAGCTATCCAAAATTAAATTTATATGTTTTAGGCGTGCAACCAATAATTAGGGAAATTGGTCTACTCGAGAAGGCGCCGAATAGCTGCCTGTGTGTACGAAATATATTGGTAGAATTTGTTTGCATTCAAGCCTTCAGCTTCGACTCGAGCGCTGATTCGTTCCACTCGCAGCGGAAACACTTGCTCGGCCGTCGGCCTCTGTTTAGAAGATGCCCTTACGGTAAACCCCCCCCTACGGGCACTTTTATGGTATTTTACGTTTTGATCAATTTTGGGGAACCAAAAAATTTTTTTGCAGAATAATGTCCTACATTTATTTTTTTAGATAAAACCTTAAACAATTTTCATATTAGTACGAAAAATCTAAAAAATTTTTTACTTCCAGTCAAAAAACGTGCTTTCTATGGTTGGATGTTTTTGGCTAACGAACTCGTCCGAGCTGCTTACACCAACATGTGTACCAAATTTGGACCAAATCGGAGTTAAAATGCGGCCGTTAGGATGCGAAAACGTACATACATATATGTACAATTTTTAATGACACCCCAAAACGTGTTCTGGGAACCATGATCGGTGCTCATTTAATACTACCGACCTTAGGTCTCACCATAAGCGTCACTGCAATAGCTCATCTTTCCTATGAACATTCGCTAACAATAGTGGATTGTTAAGTATCTAGTACAAAGCAGTATTCAATTTTTGGAATTTATGTTGATAGACAGCTGACATGGATTTTACATATTGATCGTGTGGTGAGAAAACTTTCAAAGGTTATCTTCTTGTTGAGAATAGGCATCCGAGGTTATTGGTGATTTGAGGTATATTTATTTTGAATTTGTTCAGTCAATTATGGGATCATATTGTTTGGCAACAGCTACAGAATAAAAGATGCACTGATCTTACAAAAGAAATCTGTAAGAATTATGACTTAGTCTCAAAGGAAAACACATGCAAACATCTTTCTGTTAGTTTTAAATATTACTACGGTAATCAAGCTGTACTTGTATGAAGTGGTTAGGCATACGATAAGTAAACTGGATGAACTGCTCAACAAGAGACATAACATTCATTTCATTCATAGAATATAAGAAATAAAAGGGAAACAATTTTGATATAGTATAGGCTGCAAATCATAAAACTGTCTTTTTCGGGGGTGTAAAAGTGTATGCTTGGCTTGTCAAGAACCACTTTTATCCCTTACAAGAGTTCTGCTCCAGTAAATGAGAAAACAACCGGAAACGCCAGCGGTTCTCTCTATAGCCGTATCTAAACAGTGCAATTTCTTCCAGCTGAGCGCTTTGACATTGCCTCATTTCGAACCATTTTATAAATCCATCTTTTGTAATTGATTGATGAAAAAAACCTGAATATTCTTTATAAAATTGCGGATTCGGCTTGCGTTTCACTTTTAATTGTTTTTTTTTTTATTTTTAAAGAAAAAAGTTCAAACTTGGTACTTCAAAAATGTCAATTAAGTGACAAATCCAAAATTAAAAAAAATGTGAAACGCAAAACGATAGCGTATTATCGTTGTTTCTTCAATGGTATTATGTGCTTAAAATGAGACCTTGCAAACAATTTTATGATAAAAAATAAACGAAAGAAATAGTTTGAAATTTAACATTGCTCCTATAGGATAAAAATCCAAGATGGCCGCCACTAAAGCAGACTCTTAAGAACGATAACATCAATTTTTTACCTGTGTTTATTTTGTGTGATAACGTATGCATGTTTATAGTCTGATGTTAGTCTAAAATTTATTTTGCAATGTCTACTGCATTGTATCGAACGGCAAATAAACTATTATGTCGAGGGCGTTTTAAACGTAGGTATATGGTTGTGTAATGTTAATGCAATTTATTTCATATGGGTAGCAACCCCATTTTAACTATTATTTAATTTTAAGTGTAGATATCCATTTCATTACTTTGCATTCGAATTGCAAACGGTTTTTATATCACTTAATAGTCTGCTGTAGTAGCGGCCATCTTGGATTTTTATTTCATAAGAACAATGTTAAATTTAAAAAAATTTATTTCGTTTATTTTTTATCATAAAATTGTTTGCAAGGTCTTATTTTAAGCACAGTCACAATATGCATCCGTTTTGTATTTTATATATTTTTAAATTTTTTTTCATTTGTCTCTTAATTGACATTTTTGAAGTACCAAGTTTGAACTTTTTTCTTTACACAATAAAAAGTGTATAATTAAAAGTGAAATGCAAGCCGGATCCGCAATTTTATAAAGAATATTCAGTTTTTTTTTCAGCACTCAATTACAAAAGATGGATTTATAAAATTGTTTGAAATGAGGCAATGTCAAAGCGCTCAGCTGCAAGAAATTGCACTGTTTAGATAGGGCTATAGAGAGAAGCGCTTGAGTTTCCGGTTGCTTTCTCGTTTACTGGAGCAGACCGCTTCTCATTGTATCCCTATCTAAACAGTGCAATTTCTTTCAGCTGAACGCTTTGACATTACTTCATTTTAAACCATTTTATAAATCTATCTTTTGTAATTGAGTGTTGAAATAAAAAACAACTGAATATTCTTTATAAAATTTCTGATCCGGCTTGCAAATTATTTTTCATTATTAATTTTTATTGTGTTAGAAAAAAATTCAAACTTTCTACTTACAAAATGTCAATTACATAACAAATCAAAAGCATTTGAAAAAAAATGTAAAATGCAAAACGGATGCGTATTGTGACTGTACTTAAAATGAGACCTTGCAAACAATTTTATGATAAAAAATAAAGAAATAAATGGTTTGAAATTTAACATTGCTCTTATGGGATACAAATCCAAGACCCTTAAGAATAATATTACACAAATTTAGCTTTATAGATTGTAGGAAGTTAGTGCAATTTATTTTTATTGTATACGGGTGGCAACCCAATTTCAATCACTTGGAATTTAGTAATTATAATGCCTCCTCCTGCATAAATTGAAATTTTTAGTGATATCGGTCGAATAGTTTTTGAGTCTAAAGACAAGAAACAAACATTAACTTGTATAGGCCTATATAACAAAGATGGTAGCAAATAATAATTTCGAGCACTTTCAAAATTGTTGCTTGCGAAATTAATCCGGTGGGCCCACGACACAACGCAATAGTCCAAGTTAAACCTGTCAGTGTCAGAATGTAAACACGACATGTGGGTCGGATGACGTCATATGTAGACAAGATCAAGATCAATAAAGCGCGAAGATTGCCAATCAAAACCAGTCCGGCCTGTACTAGACCTTGACGCGCGGTGTGAAGCAGGTTCTATGTGACCTTGAAATACTACTTCACAGAGCCGCTACCAGGCTGCGCAGTTGCACTTTACACAACGTCACGCCAGTTGAATAATGATGTGAAGTATGGGACTATCGAATAAACTATTCCAAGAAGTATTCATTTAAAACTATTCGAATAGTTTTCTGGTCAGGAAAGGCGAGTCGGTGTTAATGGTTTTGTACAAGGAAGTATTCGTCAAATATTATGTTTACATTTAAATATGCAATGAACAGTAAAGTTTTTATTTTTAAGAGACTTTGCCTACTTTAATTTAGTTAGTTTTAATTGAGTTATGTTTCCTTGGAGCTCCAAGTTTTAAATACAAATTAGTGACTAAGGGTAAATTTTCATTTATCATTAAGTCAACATTTAGATACATGTTTGAGGAAACATTGTTTGCAAACAGTTTGCCAGTTGTTTTCGTGTTTCATTTCTGACCATGCGAAATGCCCCCAGTGCACCGGGGGGTGTTCTGGGGGGGGGGAGGGGCAAAATGTGTGAAGTTGCGACGGAGAATTGAAAAGTTTTTCTCGGGGGTTTTTTTTGGGGCTGATTTCATTTCTGACCATGCGAAATGCCTCCGGTTCACCGGGGGGGGGGGGGGGGGGGGGGGGGGGGGGGGGGGGCGATGGATGTGCATAATATTTTATGAAAGGAGATTTTAATTCTCATAGGAGAAACTTGTATTTAAAAGAAATAATTTTGATGTCTTGTTAAATAAATATACACATTGTTAATCAGAATTAGTCGGTTATTTATTGAATTGTTAATACAATAGAGAAATAGTAGTTCCTTCATAACATAGACACCACTTATGAATGTTCACGATGTTTTCCACAATATTTTCAAATGTTTATACACAGAATTTTAGGCAACCAATTGATTTTCAACTAGTCACAATTGAAATCAGCGAACCCAAAAAAATCCGAGAGGAATTTTTCAATTCTATTTCTCAACTTCACAAATTCCCCCCCCCCCCTCCATCGCCCCACGGTGCACCGAGGGCCTTTCGCATGATTAGTATTGAAATCAGAGCCCCCAAAAACCACCGAGAGGAAATTTTCAAGTCTCCTTCACAACTTCACAAATTTTCCACAATCGCCCCCCAAAGCCAATCCCTCAGGTGAACCGGAAGCATTTCGTATGGTGCGAAATGAGTTCAGCGCCCCTAAAAACCCTCGAGAGGAAATTTCAAGTCTCTGTCGCAACTTCACAAATTTTGTCCCCTCTCCCGGTACACTGGGGGCATTTATCATGGGCAGAAATGAGATCAGCGCCTTCAAAAATCCCCTAGTACCGATTTTCGCGGCTTTTCATTCATTTTTAGAGGTTTCAAAAAGTTATGCACGTTTAGATGCACTTTATGCACCCGCGATGCATTTTCGCTTTCTCCGGAAACTGGTCATGCGTAATACGGACCTTCTTCAAGAAGTCTGCGAGTCCACCATCGCCTTCTCCTAGGTAAGCTAACCTCATTGTGTAGAATTAAATATAAACTAGCACAAGCTAAAAGAACGCCTTCTTCAGTCAACATCTCGAGAAACATTGCCTAGCTAGTGTGGACACAAAACAATGACAAACATTAGTTTCGGAACAGTTTGCAAACAGTTGCGAAACAATTTGAAAACTGTAGACAAACATGCATGATATAAGAAACGACAAACTGTTTGTAAGTGTGGACTAGGCTTCAGATTTAATATCCTTGTGCAACAAACAAAATATTTTTAATTTATATATTTCTCTAAACAGACCAAAATAAATATGATGTATCCACAAAAAAGAATAATTTTAATTTAAAATGTTTAAGTGACTACACTATATAGTATTAGTATTATTACTATAAATAATATGTTTTTTTAAATGTGTAAACGAAATGATTAATAAATAATAAAGAATTCCGATGTTTAAATAGTCTAAAAGTAGGCTACCTGTGTATTGTGTCATTTTTGTTTGAGCTACCCAACGAATAGTAATCTAATGAATAGTTAATAGTCGTAGAAAGAATTCACTATTCAGATAAAGTATTTGTGAGTGCCCAAAGTCAGCTAAAGTATTCGAATAGAAATAATTTATCTGTAGCAGTATGTTGCGTAAAACATTCCAGAAAAATATTCATTAAAAACTATTCGGACACTTTTCTTCGAATAAAAGTGAACTATTCGAACATATGAATACTTTTCTATTCGAATAACCAATCACTAAGATAGACTAATAATTGGTTCGAACTTACACAACCAGTATTGGAGGTTCCAACTGTAGTAGAGAGCCTTCAGAAGTTTAAAAGTTGGTTACTTTCTTCAGAGCTAGATCTTAGAACATACATGAAAAGTCAAAAATGTCAAAATGAAATTTAAAAATTTTTTAAAAGGACAATCATTTTATAGGGTAGCAATATTTTTAGCAGTTTTAGCCAGGGCTATTTTATAGCCCTGAGTTTTGGCACAAATTTATTTTTTATAGTTGTTTACAAGAAATTATTAACTTTTAAACTCTGGAGTCTAGACTATATTTTTTTCCCAAAATTCACGCAAGTAAAATTTTAACGTTTTAAAACAAAGTGAAGATTTAATAATGACGCAATTATATCGTGTTTGGGCTTAATGTTTTTGTTATTTGATGCAGATTACAAAAATGACGTTATTTTTACACTTTATGGCGAAATGCAAAAAATTTTACCGACTGTGCCTTGAGCCTAGTAGGTGACTCGTGAACAAAACCCGGAGCGGTCGAGCGAGGGCTAATTAGGGGTAAGGACACCTCCCCGACCGTCCTAAGCTCTCAGCCGCCACGAATCTTTGCGCAAGGTATAATTTCATTAACCATTTCACAATGATTTATTATAAATCAAGAAAGATAAAAATATTACTTTTTAATTGATGTTTATTTCATATGATATGTAAAATAATCAAATGTTGTAAATTTAGATATAATTTTATAAAACAGAAGGACTGTCCATAATATATTATTATGTAGTAAGAAAGATAAACATATTTTTTTAAATTTTTATTTCACATTGAAATATCAAATAGTTTAAAGGTTTAAAAATTATAAAGTAGTTATTATATATGAAAATAAAGATACAAATATTATCTTTTAATTGATTTTTATTTAGTTTTGATAAAAAAAAATGATTTGGAAGTTATTAATATTATAATGAAGAAATTAACAATCGCATATGTTTACATGTTATACAGAAATAGACGAATGTTTTCGAAGCTAAACGAATGGGTATCTCTTCTTTAAATTTGTATAAATGCATGTATTGATGATAAAAGTTTGTATTTATATTAATTTTATAACCTCAAAGCAAATCTTATAACCTACTATACCCTACATTAACTCATATTTAAAAAAATCAACTTCACAAGACATTATATTATTGATTGAAGTTGTAAACATGACCTCAAAGTATAATATACGATAGGTTTTAAGTATTACAGAGGATTCGCTTTTATAGGTGTTGCTTACATATGCACACATTTAACAATACCTTTAACGTAAATGAATTATATAACTGTTACATGAATGAATACATGGAATACTTGTATAAATATTTCTTTGTTGAACTTTGTCCCCACTGTGTAACTTCCAGGAGTAAACGCTCTGATTCTTGTTTATAACGAAAGAAGTTTTGTCATTACGTAAAAATTGCTTCATTTTCCTTTCAAAACTTTCTTCTCGGGTCTGTTAAGGTATTTTGCACCTGCAACATATTTCAACCATTCTATCTACACGTTGTATTACAAGTATATCTCACAACACTTCATACAATGTTTACTTTAGTTAAAACGTTATAACATAGAACACTGTTTTAAAGAATAGACTAAAAAACTTTTCAGTTATTATATTATTTAATTCAGGGTTATTATTTAAAAAAAAATACTTTATATAAATATGACTGTATTTATATAAATATGACAAAAAATATAAATATACTTTTGATATGACTGAACTTTAACAAATTTCCCACTGTTCATTTACATTTCAAAATGAATACTATACCGGGTATTCCATAAAGGTCCCCCCTCTTTAATTTTTGAACTACTGTACATTTTCAAACAATCTTTGGTAAATGTTACTAACATAAGTCAAAGTACTTTTTTATGTGGTTTAGGGTTTCAACCCTCACCCCTAAATAGGGGTTGCTGGTGGTAGTTTTTATTTTCAAATGGCAATCCCTTGCAAGTTGCATATCATTTTAAAGAAGGTAAAAAAAAAAGAAAATGAATGCCGCAAACTAGACCTCTCTATGACTTCTTAAACTAAAGTTATGGTAAAAAATGTACCTACGTAATTAGATTATTGAACTATCCCCCATTAAAAATAACAGTGTACGACTTAAGCTAAGGACACTGAAAATGATTCCTGAAAACGGTCACTCTAGAGCTCAGTTGTTATATTTTAGAGTTTGTTGTTATTTTTAGTGGGGGATAGTTCAACAATCTAATTACGGTGATACATTTTTTATCATAACTTTAGTTTAAAAAGTCATAGAGAGTTCTAGTTTGCTGCATTCATTTTAGTTTTTTACCCTCTTTAAAATGATGTGCAACTTGCTAGGTGCTGCTATTTGAAAATAAAAAAACTACCCTCAGAAACCCTATTTAGGGGTGAAGGTTGAAACCCTAAACCACATAAAAAAGTAGTTTGACTTATGTTAGTAACATTTAAAAACGATTGTTTGAAAATTTACAGTCGTTTAGAAATTAAAGAGGGGGGGGACCTTTATGGGACACCTGTATTTAATAGTGCGCAATAATCCAAAAAGAGAAATTAAATCTTACTTTTTTGGCCACAATTTCGCAATAATATGAAGTGTTATTAATGCCAACCTATAGGAATTTATTAAGACATAAATATTAAATTGAAATGTACTTAAACTTTGAATGTGGTTATCTTTTTACACTTTTTATATTTATTTGCATTATTGAAAAAGAAACAATCGGAAACTTAGATTTTGAGCTAAGTCAAAGAACAAATTAAGTTAGAACAAATTTTAAAAACTAAAAACATAACCACATTAGGCCCGTCCTAACCATTAAAAAGAGAAATTCATAATAATTTTCAGATAATTTTTAGTATAGAGTAATCTTGTTACGCGTTTAACATTGCTCTTATGGGCGTTTAAATTCAAAATGACCGTTATTTCTGTCGAACCTTAAAGAATTCCAACGAACTTTGTGGATAAATCATTTGTAAAACAGCATTTACACATTGGCAGTGTATTAAATAGCTAAACAAAGTTTAGTCACTAAACTCTATCGTTTAGTACCTGCTATAAAATTCTGAAAAATTATTGTTTTTACAGACGAGTTAAAAACTGACGAGAATTTAGATTTCAGATATTTTTGTGTGTATTTTAAGAAGTGAGATGATAAGTTAAAAAATCACTCCCTAACATACCAATGAAAGTATAGGACTATAAAAATTACTTGCAATTGTTTGATATTACATTTTTTCAAATAATTTAAAACAATTACTTCACTCCGTCAATTAGGAAGCTAATACAATAAAATACAATACAATACAATACAAATACAATACAATACAATACAATACAATACAATACAATACAATACAATACATTAAATTACAATACCATACAATACAATGCAATACTATACAATACAATACAAATACAACGCAATACAATGTAATACAATACAATACATTACATTACAATACAATGCAAGTAATACCATACAATACAATGCAATACAATGTAATACAAAACAATACAGTACAATACAATACAATGTAATACAAAACAATACAATACAATACAATACCACACAATACAATACAATATAATATAATTAAATACAATACAATACAATACAATGTATTACAATACAAAGTAATACAAAACAATTTGTACTAAAAGTAATTCTATAATATTATGTCTGGTGCACGATAACAACTTTCGTTTCATTAAAAATATAAAAGATTTAGAGACGCAATATAAAGGCGCTCCGACACAATAGAGCGACGAAGTAACCGATGCTTGACTGGAGCGATAAGGGCCTGACAAAAGTTTGGGCGGGAAATTATACAGCTTTGACATTATATTGCATAACTTTCTTTCTTTTTGAATTGAGTCCGTTTATTCTACTGAGCTTGTAGTTTTATACAGGGTGCCCCCGAACTCTCTGGACCCTCTGGGATCAAGACAAACATATTTCACAATATAAACATGAGTCTACGTTGTTTACGTCTGTTTGTTTTTTTTTTACAAAATAATTCATATCCAGAAAACGGTTTGACCGATTGTGTTCAAACTTGACATGAATTTTAATTTAACAATAATCCATTTTAAGAAAAATAAGCGATTTTATCAAATCAACCTTTACCGACACAGTAAACACAACTATGTGCATGTACAACTATTGTATGTACATAAGCTGTTATTATCTTTAACTTCACTATTATACATCATCCGATTGTTTAGAAAGTTACACAGGCCGGTAGGAAATTAAAAGGGCTAAAAAAATGTGTCGACATTTTTTGTTAAAATGTTCGGTTTTTTGGTAATTCAGATTTGAAACGCATGATTGGATAATAATCGTTTATGTTTGTAAAAGAGATCATTGTTAGGTTAAGTTTCATGCCAAGTTTGAACTCAATCGGTCAAACCGTTTTCTACACTCGATTCCACGTTCACCGTGCAGTACAGGTCTTACGGGAGAATAGACATGCTACTACCATTACAGGGAACATCACGTTCATTGTCATGCGGGTTGCGTCAACTGGCCGAGCGTTGCATGTGAGTTGATGTTTTTTAGTTGCTGGTATCGCTGAGACTGTTGTATGGATAACATGGCTTATGGGCACTCTGTACTGCACGGTGAATGTGGAATCGAGTGTATTTCTGAAATATTTTGTAAAAGAAACCAAACGGCGGATATCTGGAAAACGAAGCCATTACATTACGGAATCATTTATCATTAAAAAAAGCCATTATCATTTTGGGAAAAGTTTTATTTTTTATTTCCCAAGAACAATATCCTGAAGTTTGTGCATATAGTTTATCAACACTCTGTATAGTTTGTTCTATGATCTGTTTCGGCCAGTTGCCTGGGATAGTGATCGGATAAAATTTTAATTAATTAGTTTATTAATTAACTGTTATCAAAGCTGGTTCTCTGTGTGTGGACGTCGAATGTGGTAAATTGATAACGGCGAGTTGTAAAGATAATAATGTGATACAATGGCGAGTAAAGTAATTGTGTTAACCACGTAGTTATCAAATACATGGAGATCATGACGGAACAACTTGGTGTCACCAGTACAATGGAACATTTTATGTTAAAGTTGTTAACATCTAACAATGTTAACTTTAAATGATTGAGAGGTGAAACGAACTTTAAGGTCCGATTAAATATGAAGTTTATCTATTAATGTATTGTAGCCATATCCAATATATAATATATTAATTAGATACTGTCTTTAATAAAAAAAATTGGAAAATGACACGGATATGACAGTCACACACTGTAACATTAAAATAATTTTATTAAGTGTCGTAAAAATGTTATTGAGTGTCGTAAATTTATGATTTTATTTATTTAAGTGTTGAAAGTTATCTTAGTTAATGTTGTTAATCGGTGTAATCGTGAAAAATGTTTTTATACGCGTTCTGATGAAGCCTAAAAATAAGGTAAAACATCTGTTAACTACTCAAAACTACAAGTGATTGCTAAGGCAAGTATCTAATTAATATATAATAAATGTTTACATTGTATAGGTCGTCCATCTTGTTGTGATACTGTAAGCGTTGTTGTTGTTGTGTTACTGCATGTGTTGTTGTTGTGTTACTACAAATTGTTTTGTTGTGATACTGCAAGCGTTGTTGTTGTGTTACTTCATGTGTTGTTGTTGTGTTACTACATGTGTTGTTGTTGTGTTACTACAATTGTTTGTTGTGATAATGCAAGCGGTGTTATTGTGTTACTACTTGTGTTGTTGTTTAGATACTACATGTGTTGTTGTTGTGTTACTACATGTGTTGTTCTTGTGTTACTACAATTGTTTTGTTGTGATACTGCAAGCGTTCTTGTTGTGTTACTTCATGTGTTGTTGTTGTGTTACTACATGTGTTGTTGTTGTGTTACTACAATTGTTTTGTTGTGATACTGCAAGCGGTGTTATTGTGTTACTACATGTGTTGTTGTTTAGATACTACATGTGTTGTTGTTGTGTTACTGCATGTGTTTTTGTTGTGTTACTACAAGCTTTGTTGTTGTGATACTGCATGTGTTGTTGTTGTTGTTGTTGTTGTAATACTGCAAGTGTTGTTGTTGTTTTGATACTTTGTATGTTGTTGTGATACTGCAGGTGTTGTTTTTGTGATACTGCAAGCGTTGTTGTTGTGCTATGTTATTTTTGTTGATAGTAAACTAAACTGGAAACTCATATTTCACACCTGAAGAGTAAATTTAATAATATTCTTAGTTTATTTTTCTTTAAAAAAATGATTGCCCTCAAAGTATTCTACAGCAAGTGTATTTTGCTTTATTTCACAGTAAACTGGAATACGGAATTGCTTTCAAAAACAAATTGTCAGATTTATAAAAGGGATATAAAAAAATGAATATTCCCATCCTCTTATTGGATATTGCCAATAAAATATATGGATATTTATAAGGTAATAAAGCTGTTTTATAATAAGAAGTATATTACCCCAAGTCTGGTTAGTGATTATAAATTAAAACTTTGAAATTCGTTACAGATAAAGATTACAAAGTAAAATAGTTTTTTCACTACAACTTTTGTGTTTGTCGAACCCTGAACATTTGTTTAGTTACCTCATTATATTAAAAATAGTTTCTAAAAAAATTGAGAAAATGGTTGCTTAGACTCCCTGAGGTTGATTTTATACTGAACATTATGAAATAGTTTAATACTACCCATTGCTTTAAATATTTATTACATTCCTAGACATAGTGTACAAACATTACAGTTTGAAATCTTCACAAAAATATTGTGTATTATAAGTTTAAGTATAAAGTTCGCTCGAATTATGATTTCTATTTTATCTTTATTTTTGTTTTTGTAACGGCAATCCTCTACACAGGTATAGCCTTAGAGGTGCCTTTTGTCTTTTTTTTTTATTTATGACTAATAAGCTCCCGTGAAAAATCACAGGCAGATTAATTAGATACACATTAGAAATACATAATTTAAAGAAATACTATTTAAAAACAACAGACTTTAACTAGGCCTACCTAGCTATTCTGACGGGGATTTTGATCTCGGTAAATGTATACAATTATAAGGATTATAAAACTGTAGACATATATGTAACAATTTTGTATTTATATACGTTATTAATATTTAAAGAAAGATAAAAATATAATCTTTTAATAGCTTTTGTTTCATATTGATCGATCAAATAATTTAGAAGTTATCAACACTTTAACCGCCATGTGTATCCAATTAGATACACAGCTGATTTGCTCTGGAGGCCGCACGTATCCAA
Organism: Philaenus spumarius; assembly: GCA_018207615.1. Taxonomy (NCBI): domain Eukaryota; kingdom Metazoa; phylum Arthropoda; class Insecta; order Hemiptera; family Aphrophoridae; genus Philaenus; species Philaenus spumarius. The sequence continues at coordinate 33,683 of JAGFPH010006849.1, forward strand.
TCGGCACACAGTCTACTTCACTTTTAAACATGTTTTTATTAAATAGGATGACGTTTCTAAAGAGATATAATGCTGTTTTCAACCCTTCTGGCTACACAGAACAGCAGTATTAATTTGGTCTTTACGTTGGCAGCCCTGAATGTGTGTTTACAACACATGCCATATAGGCCTATGTGAAAAAGAATAGGTTAGGTTTGTGATACATAATTATTTAGTGTCCTTTTGTAAATTTAATCATAGATTTAGTGTTTACTAACTAAATTTAGTATTTATTGACTGAGTTCATCTACAGTAAAAAATGTAATATGAAATACAAGTTATTTATGTGTGTATCATAACAGATACACACTTTGTCCACAATGTATGGAATATGTATATTGCAGACGCTAGAGGCCGTGTGTATCTCATTTTCACACACCAAAAATGCACACTAAAACTCTTTGGCCCGGAGGTATATTTTCACTCATAGTTAAAGTGTTAATATTATAGTGAAGAAATTAATAATAGAATATGTTATACGAAGATTATAAATACAGTATCTCTTCTTTAAATTTGTATTAACGAATATATTGATGATAAAAGCTTGTATTTATATACAGTTAATAACCTCAAAACAAATCTTATAACTTATAACATACATTAGTTGTACAACTCATATTTAAAAAAACCAACTTCACAAGAAATTATAATGATTGAAGTTGTAAACATCAACCCAAAGTATAATCTACGCTTGGTTTTGTTTGTATTACAGATGATGGGTGAAATCAGCTGTTATATTATATGTTACGGATGCTTTTATAGGAGTTGATTTTTTTCTGCGGGATGAAGTCTATGTATGTTTCTGTGTGTTAGTACGGCTTGAATTATATTATACGTATGCATAATTTAATTTTTTTTTTAAATTTAAAATTATAAATTGATTGTATGTCATTGTTTGTATATGTGTGTTGTATTTCAGATATAGGGATTTTTATGTAGGTATGTATTTGTATAAACTTGGACAAGATAAGTTATTATTTTTCTTTTGTTAATGTAACACTTAATGTAATATTTTGCTGTCGTCTATAATCTGTATTTATTATTCATGCAATAAATTTTCATTTAGTAGTTCTTTGGATATGTTTAAAAAAAACAATAAAGAAAACAAAAAAATAGGTGTGAAAAAGTTGTGTTCTTTGTTTACAGATAAAAAGTAAAAAAAAAAAAATTAATTTAGACAGTTCTCAAACAGGAAGACAGAAAAAGATATTGTTTTGTAGTTTTGTGAAAAACAAATTACATAACCCTTTCTATAACATAAACATACATCCATCCATGAAAAATTCAATGATGTAAGTTGTAAAGAGTATGTACTGGGAGGTTGGAGTTTTTCTAGAAAGACAAAGGCACAAATGTTTCAATGCCATTCGATGCATTATGTATTTAAGGGATATTACGAACTTCCATATTATTAAAGTTTAAAATATACATTTGAACTCTCTCTCGAGCCAGTAGCCAAGGCCTTACTTAGTGAAGGTGGTGACTAGCAAATCTTAAATTATTAATGTAAGAAAGGTCTTTGTTCGTTACGTCCGACGACCTTGATTCAATGGCTACTGAATCACTTATACACTGTATTTTCGTAATTACGTTGCGAATAACATTGTTTTTTTGTAAAATTATCTACGTTCAACCAAAGCAAACTTTGGATATGTAAAACTGGATAGTTAGCTGTTTATTAATGAGGAACGGAAACAAATAATGACCGCATTTACAAACGATGCACCATCAGTAAACTTGCAAAATGCCTGATACAACATAGTACGATACAAGGTCAGGTCACGGTGGTATTCGTTTCCATTTTGCTAAGACATCATTCTTTACCACTCGTTCAAATCTCTGAAAACGTATGCATGACGTATGACTGTTCCAATAGTCAGAAGAGTGAGTGTGTTATTACATGGTATGTGAATGTCATTTAAAAGGGTTGTAAATAAAAGTCTTTATTTAGTTACTAGAAGGGATTCCTGCCTGATTCGCACGCCAATCTCCTTTCTACCTCACTCATAGCCTACATAGGGGTCTATATAGTACTGTAATTTCATTTTAATAAATGCGTAGGGTTGTTCAGGTTATTAATAAAATTAAAGCTATGATGGTAAACAATAATAAATATTGAAATCCAGAGTAATAGGTTTACGATATACCAGGAGTTTTATTAAATTTAAAAAAGAAACATAATGACGTAGGCCTACTCCTTCACAAAAACCTAACCTATAAATTAGAAATTGTACCAAAACTGTAAACGGAATTGCCTACATGTAAGTTTAAAGTAAAAAGCTGACTATTGTACCAATACTATTTATAGGATTAAACTTTTTTTAAATAATTTTCTTAAATTTTAGTAATTTTCCTACCAGTTAGAGCACCTCTTTAATATAAATTTACTTACAAGTCAAATTATATACAGAGTGTTCCACGAGAAAGGCAAAGATTTTAGGAGGCGATTCTTCAACTAAAAATAATAAAAAAGTACAAAACAAACGTCCGGAAATGCTTAGTTTTCAAATTATCCACCATTTCACTTTTTGTGTTTTTTCTACTAAACAATTATTAACACCTTTTGAAATAGAAAAAATATCCTTATATATAATACGTGAATCAGTTTTTTGTAAACACAACTCCTCCCTCATTTCTGGGCCAATTTTAACGTTTGAGGTGTCAAAAAAATCGTCTCATTTCGTAGTTTTGTAATAAGGTTTTAGATGTCAAAAATTCTTATCCTTAATGGCGTGAGCTAATCTCAAAGGACGGGTTTTCCCCACAAGATTAACATAGAACGATTTCAAAAACCATTTCTATACAAAACAGCTGTTTATAATAAGAAACAAACTAATCCAGCTGCTTTCGTGGATGTAAATAATGATGTTATAGTATTCAGGAGGTTATAAAAACATTGCTATACAAAACAGCTGTTTATAATAAGAAACAAACTAATCCAGCTGCTTTCGTGGAAGTAAATAATGATTTTTATAGTAGCCTATTTAGTAGGTTATAGGAATCTTCTTAATGTTAAAAAGATTAAGTCTGATTCCCTTTGTTGGTAGTTTTGTTCAAAGAACAAAAAATGCCTCGAGTGATTATAACTGCTTTTATAAAATATAGGAAATAATTTGAATTGAACATTTAACATTACTTACCATCTTAGTTTTGAGGTTACTATTAATCCTACACCTTTATTATAAATAAAACATATGTTTTTAGAAAGTTCCATCGGGGGTTGGCGTGCGGAGCACGCAGGGGTCTCCCCTAGTTAACATAACATTGTATGTGTATATTTGTTAAGTAACCTTTTACCCTCGTAGAAAAACCAGAACGTTATTTTGTCAAATATCTCTGAAACCGCTAACTTGAAAAAAATGTAAGAAACAAAAACAGTTAACGTTTGAATAACAAACAAAACGGTTTGTTTTATTTTCCCCGTAGTATCACAAAAGATATCCGAGTAATCGGTTGAAAACTGAAAACATCATTTATTTCTGTACTATTATTACTGTTTCTGTATTGTTATAGCCAATACCAAGAAATTATGTTTTGAGTTATAAGCCGATAAATACGTAATATTTCGAGCTATGGGAAAAATAAACAACTTGTTTTGTTTTAATAAAAAAATGTTAATGTATTGTTTCCTCAATTTTTTTGGGGTAGAGTAAGTGGTTTTAAAGATATTATACATAGCCGTCATTTTTAAAGTAACAAAAAGTCCTGGTGTTTTGTACAAAGGTAAAAGACTACGCATTAAAAATATGTACACACAATTTGAGGTCAATATCTTTTCTATTTCTCTTCTTTAAATTTGTAATAATAAATATATTAAGGACTAGAATATATTAATGACTAAAATATATTAATGACTAAAATATATTAATGACTAGAATATATTAATGACTAGAATATATTAATGA
>JAGFPH010006849.1:37636-54352 GCA_018207615.1 Philaenus spumarius
TAGAATATATTAATGACTAGAATATATTAATGACTAGAATATATTAAGGACTAGAATATATTAATGACTGGAATATATTAATATTCTCGCTCCGATCACCAACCCCCACGTTGACATATGGTGATGCAAACCACAAAATCCTAATTTTGTTCGTATTTTTTACGAAAATGATGATTGATTAGGACAGAGGCACTTGTATATAAGTTTGGTGGTGGGGGTAGATGTGACCTGTTCATAATGTAAGATATATCCAAATAGACACGCAATATTTGTCGAGAAAATCATTAATTTTGTATATTATTTTTACAGTTTTTCAATTTAAATATTTTTTTAATTGAAATATTTTTGGAATAAATTCAGCCTAAAATATCCTCTGAAATGTCCTCTAAATGTTAATGAAAGGTTCCTCAAAATCTGTTTAACCATTCCCGAGATTAGACGAACAAACAGACAGATATAAAATTTATAAATGTGTGTTTAGGTTTTAGTAGTGGGTGAATAACCATATGAGCATAGAAAAAACCTTATGTATTTTGAAAGCACATACAGACACTTCAATTTTATTTATATGTACATAGAGAAAAGGTTGTATTATATTAATTTTATAACCTCAAAGCAAATCTTATAACGTATTATAGTCTACATTAGTTCTATAACTCCTTTAAAAAAAAAAACTTCACATGACATTATTTTATTGATTGAAATTGTAAACGTAACTCCAATGTATAATTATATTGTTACTCACGTACGGACCGTATACTCGCTTTTATAGCAGTTGATAAGTTTTTGTGCTCTATGGGTGTTATTTTCCTTCCTCATTCCTCAGCCTACTAAGTGAGTATAAAGTATTTAATTAATATTCAAGCAGACTTCTGCACTGTTGTAGAAAAATTACAGACGTGACAACCGGCGGGATTTCCAGACACACTTCAAGCGTGACCTTCGCGCGTAAACGCACAACACCGTCTTAGTTTGGAACGCTTAACAAACTATAAAGATAAACAATCCAGTTAAAAGTAACTCGAGTTGATAGGCCGAGACAGGTCAGTATTGTGGCGTCGTTGGTCGGAGACGGACGATGGTCGGACTCCGTGCTTTGTCGTGTTTTGCGTTTGTCGTGTGTTCGATTGGTCTTGCGACATCGGCTACCGATAACGCGCGAAGATCGTTGCTCAGATTGGAGGTTATCGATGTCGATAAGATGCTGCAGAACAATAGGATCATGGGAAGCTATGTGAGGTGTTTCGTCGGTAAGGGGCCGTGTTCGCCCGAAGCGAGGGATTTCAAAAGTAAGGAATCATTTATTAAAGTCAATTACTGTATTTGGGTAAATTACTAGTTGATATTATTATCTTTATATATATAATTCTTCTGTACGTGTGTGTGTCACTAAACTCCTCATAAACGGCTGGACCTATTTTGATGAAATTTGTTTGGGTGGGTCCCTGGATGGTTTAGATTCACAATTGGAAAGGGTGGAAATGGGGTTGCTACCCTTATACAATAAATTAAATTAAACCAACTTAATACAAGCTATAAGGTTAATACTATGTAATATTATTTTTAAGGTACATATAAACGGTTTGAAATTTGATTACTAAAGGGTCTGCTGTAGTGGCAGCCATCTTGGATTTTTAACCTATAAGAGCAATGTTAAATTTCAAACCATTTATTTCGTTTACCTTTTATCATAAAATTGTTTGCAAGGCCTCATTTTAAGCACAGCCACAATACGCATCCGTCTTGCAATTTACATTTTATTAAATTTCTTTAATTTGTCAAGTAACTGACATTTTGTGAGTACAAAGTTTGACTTTTTTTCCTAACACAATACAAAATTAATAATGAATAGCAATTTGCAAGCCGGATCCGAAATTTTATAAAGAATATTCAGTTTTTTTTTCAACACTCAATTACAAAAGATAGACTTATAAAATGGTTTGAAATGAGGCAATGTCAAGAAATTGCACTGTTTAGATAGGGATACAGTGAGAAGAGATTGCGTTTCCGGTTGCTTTCTCGTTTACTGGAGCAGACCCTTAAGTGAAAGGGATGAAATGGAATAACTACCCTTAAAGTTAAATAATAATCCACTTGCTTTTTCTATATTCTCAAACTACTCAACTAATTTTACTAAAATTTCACAATTTACACATATTAGTACAGGATGTTTTAGAAAATATGGCCACTACAAACAAAAAGATTTAAATGGGGTAGCTACCCTTATAAAATAAAAATAAATTGCACTAAATTCCTATAAACTTTAAAATTTATTAATATTCTTAATTGATATAAGAAATCATTTACAATTCGATTACTTAAGTCAAATGGATGAAATGGAATAACTGTCCTTAAAATTAAATCAAGAAATAGCGATGAATTGCCAGATCCACTAGTACAGAATATAATTATAAAAATTACTTACAAAAATGTATGAATATTAATAGATATAACAAATTAAAAAGTATGATTTCATTATACATTAAGATTCTCTAAAGTTATTTCCAATACCGTTTTGACTTAATAATATAAAACACCTTATGGAAAGTTCAACAAATAGATTTGAATTTAGAATTTAGATTGTAATTTATATTTTAGGCTAGACATAGGAAGGTATTTATAATTACTTAAAAAAATGCATTTATCAAATTTAGTTTTGTGTTATATTGTATAGATTTATTTAATGGTTTGCTTATATCACCTAATTATTGAGATTATAGGAAATACATTTAAAAACACATTTTGCGTGTTTCTTTACATGCAAAATTAAATAATCCATTATTTATGTTTATCAAACGATATATTGATGTTTAGTATCAACTGGATTACCCATGTTGTATATAAGCGTATTAAACATTAAAATTTAAGCACATTAGTAATAACCGACAGATACTGAATAATACATATTCAATAGTAAGGACTTCTACTACATCCTGTATATAGATGACACTAGTCCATTCACCTCGCTGCTGCAGCCATAACATTACAAAACCAAGCGGAGATCTAGCCCACGATTTCCTGTACATTATTGCATGCAGGGAAGTTATCGTGGAATAAATTAGATAAAAAGGATTTAACACAGAATTATTAAAAAGCAGTGATAATATTCAGTAACCTTCGAATAGCTAAATAATTCGACCTCGCAGTTGAACCGCTGACGTGAGTTGAGCAAATTTCCAAAATTAAGTTTATAGGCCTATGTTTTAGGTTTTCAACCAACAATTTGGGAAATAGGTCTATTCACGACGGTGCTGAATAGCTGCAAAATGCTTCTCACGCCATTCCGCATATTAGGAGTATCTTCAATACACAAAGCATTGCGTGCTTCACACGCCAACCCCCGTTTTGGGAGTATCTTAAATACACAATGCATTGCGTGCTTCGCACGCCAACCCCACGGTGGAATCCACCACATGGTTTTGAATCATGTACTTCTATGGTATTTTACGTTTTGATCGATTTTATGGGAACCAAGCGAGCTATAAGGTGGCGTAAAAAAACAAAATGTGCAGAATAACATCCTACATTTATATTTGCAGAAAAAACTGAAAAACAAATTCATTCTTGTAGGAAAAACCTCAAAAAATAGTTACTTTCGGTAAAAAAACGTGCTTCCGATTGTTGGATTTTGTTGGCTAACGAACTCGTCCGAGCGACGTAGACAACCAACATGTGTACCAAATTTGAACCAAATCGAACTTTAAATGCTGCTGATTTATATACATATATATATATATATATATATATATATATATATATATGTATTTTAATGACACCCCAAACTTGTTCTGGGGACCATGATCGGTGCTCATTTGCTTCTCCCGACCTTGGGTCTTACCGTAAGGGCCACTGCAATAGCTCATTTTTCCTATGGAAATTCGCTAATAAAGGAAAGCAACATTATGAAATTTGCCATTCAATTTGTCTTTTACTTTCTCCACCCTATACGTAGTAATGGAGAAAGTATTGTTTTCGTCCAAATTTTAATTTTTAGTGATATTATCTTTTTTGGTGCTCCCTGAACCCCCCAAAAATTGTTTAGTGGAATTATCTGTGTTGGTGCTTCCTGAACCCAAAAGTATTTTTAGTGCAATTATTTGTTTTGGTTCTTCCTAAACCAAAAAAAGGTTTTTTTTGGTGATGTCTGTCCGTGTGTCTGTTAGGATGTGTACAGAGCTGGAGACCATACCAACGGTCCGATTTTGATGAAATTTGGTATGAAGGTGTAGTTCTGGAATATCTCCAGGTGTTTTTTTCTCTTTCATTTTTCAAATTTTTTATTTTTAAGGGGTTTTACCCCCCAAAAATGGCAAAAAAAATAGAAAAATCAAAATTCTACTAAAAATTAAAATTCGAAAATTTGGACGAAAACAATACTTTCTCTATATACTACGTATAGGTTGAGAAAGTAAAAAAAAAAGAAACATAATGTCTTGGTAATTGTCTACAACATTTAAAATGAACATAAAACCAACATTTCAGAATAGTGGATTTTATCTTATTAATTCAAAATCAGTATACCTCCTTAGGAGTAGTACCAATAAATTTATTTGTTTAGCTTAATGGGTGGAAAATAGGAGGTTAAGAAACAAGTTATTGATCTGGTTCGATCATCCACCGAAAATCGATCAAAAATACAATAAGTACCCGGTTCAAATCCACGTGGGTCGGTTTCACCGTGAGCGAAGCGAGTTTGCCTGCTGCGAGCAAAGCGAAGATCCGCGGCTGGAGGCTGAGGTGGACACGGATTCTAATAATATTTTTAGTTCCCGGTTGCATCTATTCAGCGCCTTCTTGAGGAGACCGTAAAACACAAAAAACTTAATTTAGGAAATAGGATCAACTCACGTCAGCGGTTCAGTTGCGTGATCTAATTATTCACCTTAGTTTTGGGTCTTTAGGTTAAGGTTGTTATTCTAAGAAATGTTTTCTTTGTGGGTCTCCTGTGATATCAATAATTGATAAACACTCCAGAAAGATCGTGTATTATTTCTAGCCACAAATAATTTCAAATGCCAAATTAAATAACTTCAAATGCACTAAACAACTATATTTAAAATTTAGGTTTAGTAAAAGGTTTTTAAAATTGGAATTATTTTAAACATCTGCCACTTTGATTCGAGTGGTTGGAAAGCATTGGTTTTTTTGTGTCATTAACTTTTTATGTTGTAAAGGTAATTGTACAATCTTAACTTGGTGTTTAGATCCGTTTTAGGTATAGATAAAATCATATAGGATGGCGCGTAGGGCGGGTAGTGCGAGTGAGACAGAGTACCTATCCCACCACACTTCCTCTCCTAAGTTTAGGCGGAGCATTGTACAGTCAACCCTAGTTATGTCGGCTTACAGTATTTACTTTCTGTTATCGCGACATTTTAAATAAAACATGTACTAAACGCGCTTAAAATACGATTTAAATTAAAGGCTATTTTATAACTTATAAAGTAGTTTATTATAAATTTACTATAGATATAAGTAAATAGAAAAATAGTATATATTTACATTACATTAAATAATTTACTGTCCAACTCTTCAAGTAGTTTCTTATGAATTTAGTATAGATATAAAAAAACAAAACAATATATTAGATTACATTAAATTATTAACTGTCCCGCTCTTCAATTCAGTTAATTACTATAAATTAACTATAGATATAAGAAAAAGAAAAAACAATATGTTTACATTAGGATATTACCTGACAATATTGGTTGCGCTTATTTGCAAGCAATTTGTGGACAAACCAAACATCTGACTGAAAAATGTTTTTAAAAAAATATGTAGATCAACTAATTTTCTACAACTTTGCTGCTGGAAGTTTCTTTCTACCCTAAAAATATAAAAAGTTTACGCTTTACTACTTTTTCATGTCCCGATTAAAAAAAATCGAAGTATTTCTTATTGTATAAATTCCAAACATTTACTAAACTGGAAGATATTTATACTGTTAGTTGCAACATATCACGCAGATTACAAATATATAAAATTTGTCCTATTTAAATAATCCTAGTAGTGTGCAGAAGCTTGTAATTGAAAGCGCGTCCAATACTATAAATTGCTCGGCGGCCCACTAATCGATGGATTTGACACAGACTGTATTTTTCTTACAAAACGACAAAGACTGGTGTTGGAGGGAGAAGAGCATTACTGCTTCTGCGCAAACCACGCGCCATCCTAAATCCTACTACTGTTTTTTTTACCTATAACAATTCATTCAAAAGTGAAACTCCAAAGTGGTTGCTGTTTGACTGGGAAAGGGACATTGTGATTTGCCTTAACCCAGAAACAATACCTCCAAGTGTTTGTAGAGATTTCAGAAGCAACCTGTATATTGAGGTTGGTGTCTGTTGTCATTCGTGTTTGTAAATAAAAGCGCAGCACAGTTTTTAAAACTGATTTACATAATCTTTGTCAAACCCGTGAAGCCAGTCCGACCTGAATATAGTCTCAAGGGTATCTTGTAGTCGCAACACGCACCAGGTTTGAAAAATAAATTATAGTTATAAAGACCGTGTTGAACGGTCTGAGGTATCCCTTGGCGGTCTTCTGTTGCTTCGTGAATAACTGTAATTATACCATTAAAATGTATAAATAATTTGACCACGCAGCTGAACCGCTGACGTGAGTCGAGCAAATTTCCAAAATTAAGTTTATAGCCTAAGTTTTAGGGTTTCAACCAACAATTTGGGACGTAGGTCTATTCACGACGGTGCTGAATAGCTGCAAAATGCTTCGCACGCCATTCCGAATATTGGGAGTATATTCAAAACACAAAACATTACGTGCTTCGCACGCCAACCCCCGTATTGGGAGTACATTCAACGTACAAAGCATTACGTGCTTCGCACGCCAACCCCCGTATTGGGAGTATCTTCAACACACAATGCATTGCGTGCTTCGCACGCCAACTCCACGGTAGAATCCACCACATGGCTTTGAACAGGGTAATTCTATGGTATTTTACATTTTGATCGATTTTGGGGGAACCACGGAGCTATAAGGTCGCGTAAAAAAACAAAATATGCAGAATAAAATCCTACATTTATATTTGTAGAAAAAACTCAAAAACAAATTCATTCTCGTAGGAAAAGTCTAAAACAATAGTTACTTCAGGTCAAAAAACGTGCTTCCGATAGTTGGATTTTGTTGGCTAACAAACTCGTCCGAGCGACGTAGACAACCAACATGTGTACCAAATTTGAACCAAATCGGACTTAAAATGAGGCCGCTAGAGCGCAAACACATATATACACATGTGAATATATATGATTTTTAATGACACCCAAAAACATGTTCTGGGAACCATGATCGGTGCTCATTTGCTACTCCCGATCTTGGGTCTTACCATAAGAGCTACTGCAATAGCTCATTTTTCCTATGGAAATTCACTAATAACGAGAAATGAGAAAAATACGCTTTCAGCAGTCCATCGTTTAAATAGCAATTCAATAGAAGTCCATCGTTTAAATAGCAGTTCGTTTAGAAGTAGTTAAACTTTCAACTTGTTCGTTTTATACAGATTATAAAAAACTTAAGTGTAGCGAGGATTGGATTTTGGGCAGTTTTTGGTTTTTTTAAATTTGTTGTCCTAAAGAAAGAACAAATGGAACATAAAAATCAAATCAATATGAGTGATGATTTAAGATGTTAAAATAAACTGCTAACGTAAGTTTAGCAAATTTTCAAAATGCAATTTATATGACCTAGGGTTTCAACCAACTATTTTGGAAATTGGTTTACTCACGAAGGCGCTGAATAGCTGACTACGTGTATAAAATATATTAGTAGAATTTGTTTGCACCTTAGCCACATGCATCGAATCACGCGCTTCTTCGTTCCACTCGCAGCAGACAAATTCGCTTTGAAAGTTTGCACCTCGACCTCGCTGCCTAGGTTTATGGACTGCTTCGCTCTGGCAGAGTACAAACTCGGCCGTCGTCCTCGAAACAAAAGATGCTTCCACTTGGATTTGGATTGGGTACTTCTACGGTATTTTACGTTTTGATCGTTTTTGAGGCAACCAAGCGAGCTATAAGGTCGTGTAAAAAAACAAAATGTGCAGGATGATAGCCTGCATTTTTTTTTAGATAAAACCACAATAAAAGTTTATTTTAGTATGAAAAATCTAAAAAATAGGTACTTCCGGTCAAAAACATACTTCCGGTTGTTGGATTTTTTGGCTAAAGAACTCGTCGGAGCCACTTAGAAAACCAACGTGTGTACCAAATTTGGACCAAATCGAACTTAAAATACGGTCGTTAGAGTGCGAAAACATAAATACATAAATATACAGTGTGTAAAAAAAACCTTTCAGGACTTTAGGATATGATTCCTCATACAAAAAAGGAAGAAAAAAATGTATATAAACATAGGCCCAAAAACGCTTCGTTTTCCAGATATCCACCATTTTGTTTTTTTGTACAAAATTATTCACATCTAGAGAACGGTTTGACTGATTGAGTTCAAACTTGATATGAAGTTTAACTTAACAATGGATATATCTCAAGAAAAATAAGCGATTAACTCTAATCATGCGTTTCAAAATGGCGGCGGTTTGAATATTTCAAACCTACATTACTCAAAAACCGTACATTTTAACAAAAAATGTCAAGACACCTTTGTTGTAGCACTTTTGATTCCCTTCCGGATGGTATAACTGTCAACACAATCGGATGAAGGATAATAGTTAAGTTTCGTATAATAATTGGTTTGTTCAACCCGGCGTCTATACCAACACATAAAATACTATAATATTGTATGTACATTTGCTGTCATTATCTTTAATTTAGCTATTATCCTTCATCCGATCGTTTTCACAGTTACACCACCCGATAGAGAATTAAAAGGGCTTCAAAAAAAAAGGTGTCTTGACATGTTTTGTTAAAATGTATGGGTTTTGAGTAATGTAGGTTTGAAATTTTCAAATAGTCGCTATTTTAAAACACATAATTGGATTTATTATCGTATTTATTTTTAGATAATTCATTGTTAGGTTAAACTTCATGTCAAGTTTGAACTCAATCAGTCAAACCGTTCTCTATAGATATGAATTATTTTGTACAAAAAACAAAATGGCGGATATCTGGAAAACGAAGCGTTTTCGGACCTATGTTTATATGAACTTTTTTCTTCCTTTTTGTATAAATATATCAAAACGTAAAATACCATAGAAGTACCCGGTTCAAAGCAATGCGGTGGATTCTACCGAGAGGTTGGCGTGCGAAGCACGCAATGCTTTGTGTATTGAAGATACTCTCAATATTCGGTAGCTATGCGTAGAGTCTGCTGCAGTATAGCGGAAAATGGAGTGGGGGAAGGTCATTGACCTTTGGCCACGCCCACTTTTTAGGGTGTTTTTTTGTCCCTAACCTTACCACGCCCTTTTTTTTGGGATGTTTTTGGTTCTAACCTAACCTAAGCCCACCTTTTTTGGAGATTTTGGATTTTTGGAAATTTTGTATTTTTGCGATATTTTGGTTCCACGCAATGCTTTGTGTGTTGAAGATACTCCCAATATGCGTGAATAGACCGTCGTGAATAGACCTATTTCCCAAATTGTTGGTTGAAACCCTAAAACATAGGCCTATAAACTCAGCTTTTTTAAATTTGCTCAACTCACGTCAGCGATTCAGCTGCGTGGTTGAATTATTTTAATTTTAGATTATATTTTGATTTGTAATATTATTTTCGGTTCTGTAGAATATAAATACATTTAAAAAAGACTCCTTTTGTGGGTGCCTAACATTTTTACTGTATGATAGTAAAGTTAGACTAACAAAGACAATCGAGTTAAGTTGGAAAGTGTAACTACTATTGGAACGGACAAACTCAGTTTTAACCATTTCGTAAACAGTTCAAATGGTGTGAAATATTTTTACAAGTTAAAGATACAGATTAATAAAGTTAACTCAAATGATTTCTGTTTGTGTAACACTATAATTTAAAACTTAATTAAAATGCACATTATCCTCCCCACAATAACCCTTTTAATACCACTTATTCGAAGAAGAGATATTAATAGCGCAGAGCTATTGCGTTTCCTGGAAGTGGCATGTTTCGTCATTAATAAAAGCAAGTCAACTCAGGTAAGACAATATAATACCCGACATGATGAACGACTCTAGACTGACAACTTAAGTTGTGTCGAGTTCTATTTGAGCATTTCCTAGTAAAACTTATAATATTATATAGTACACTTTGTTATTTTTACAGTATGCCTACTTACAGCTTTAAACAGAAATAGTACCTTATTTATGACCTTATTTTCAAATTAAAAATCATCTTGAACATTACTTTAACATTTAAAGCAGCTTTGAAGATGTGGCGTGTGTGTCATACGACAGAAGTACATTTTAAATTTAAAAACTAGTCAGAGCTGAATATAGCGGTACGAAATGAAATGGATTGTTGTGTAATTTTCTGAGACGAAAACAATGTTTATAAATAACAGAACTTTATTGGCAAGCACAATAAGATAGTATCACAGTAATATAGAGTAGACAGTTAAGTAATTGGAAATGATGTAAATCGCAGAGTTACATTTTTAAGTAGGCATTTTCAAAGTAAGACTAGACGGTGAAAACTGAGTGGATTTAAGAGTTTTTAAACAGGGAGAACAGATTAGAAAGGAGGTTTTTTGGGGAAGTTTCTTGGGTGAGGAGGGAAATCTTAGGGAGGCCAGGACTTTCCGGGCTTCAAGGAGAGACGAGACAGTGTTTTCCGTGAAGTGTGCCAGACCAGGTGGACATAGAAGGAAGCTGGGGCCACCAGGACAGAGTGAAGATGAGGCCACAGTTTTTGGATCTTAAAGGGACAGTTGTTTTATTTAAATTCTGGATTAGAATCGGTTTTTCTTGGTTGATGTATCGATATAGTTATATATATTTAAAAAAGAATTCATTTTTGGGAAGTAGAAATTTGTACACACTTTTGCCCATTGTGTAAAGCATAAAATTTATATTAATAGTAGGTTAATTACCTTATATATCATCCGTCAACAATCCAAATTTTTCCTTTGTAGGATTACAGGTTTCGACGGTAAACCGTCATCTTCAGATTCTTATTAGTGTTCCTTACTGTCCGCCTGTTCTGGCATCGTCTTCTTTACACATTTGGCACATTTAAAACATTTGCCACATATTACGTTTACAAACACGAAACAAATAAACAGATTAAAATTATTACAAAAACCGACACACTAAGACATGTAAAGGTACTTTATAGTACAGCGAATCGTTATGCTGGTCAACGAGAAGGTTTATTATTGCCGCGCAGGTCGAACATGTAATTCGGGCGGTCGTCTATTCTGTACTAAACTAAACGGTCTGTTTGTCCTGTAAACTGATCCCCTCCCTCAATCTGATCACAGTATTGAATAGTTTGTTTGACCGATAGTTATTTTGTCATTTAGTACGTTTTGGTTTTTGATTTTATTTTTAGTTGCGGCTTATATTTCGAACTCCTCTAACGCTGACATGAGACGGCCCTTTTTGAAGATATGAAGTACTTCTAGGTTTTCGTCTATAGACGTGTACTTGTGATCATAGTCCATAAGGTGTTGAGCGAAGTGGGACCTTTGTTCAGTTATGGTTGGTCGTGGTATATGTTCTTTAAACCGTGTGGCAAAGGAACGTCCCGTTTGGCCTATGTAAAATTTCTCACAGTCAGTGCAAGTTAACATATACCGGACAAATTATTTCTATTGATTGGGTAGTTACTTTTAGGCCTGAAAATGTTCTCTAATTTGTTCGATGTTTTATACGATAAAATTATATTATGTCTAATGAACTCTCTTCTGAGTTGGTATTTAAGTCTCTTACCGAACTCAATAGATACGTATGTCTTTTTTGGTGTATTTTAGAATAAAAACAGAAATTTTAAAGGTGCAACACATCCGAAGTTAAATTATCTTTTAAATAAAAGCAATTTCAATAATTTTGGATAATTAATGAGGACAAAATCTGCTTTATTGTGGAACCATGTAGGCGCCGAATTTGTGTTCGAACTCGAGTGTTTAGCCCGCACTCTGGTGGTTATCAGATCAACTGCTCGCGGAGGAACACTAGAATAATAATATTCCGATAATTTTGAATGCGTGAGAGAAAGCTGTGTTTAATAACACATATTCACATATAATGTCACGCATGCGCTTTTCAGTAAGTTTACAGTCAGGGTTACGTCTTTAACCCTCTAGTTTCCGCCTTATATTTAGCTGCCCTATATTTGCTAGCGGAAGAATGAAACACACACAAACTCAATGCTAGTAGTGTACAGCTCTGCCACTTGGAGAGCTGCAGTCCACTCAGGAAGATTTTTTTATTGCGAGCATTAAAAACAAACTGTAAGGTGTATTGAATTGGAATTAAAATTTAGTTTTTAGTGGCAGTTAAACGCAAAAGTTGTTTAGCAATGCTTCTTAAGTGTTTGTATATTAGTTAAAATCCTAATTGAATAATAAATTTGTTTAAGTTAATAGGATCGAGAGGCATTTGACAACGTATTAACTGATAGAGACCTTTTACGACTAGATGGAGCTAAATCAATTGAAACCAAACTCCCGAAGGTTTCTCAGATCGCTTGAACGTGTAATCGAATACACTTGTTCGACTACGAATATTCCGTGCATTTAAATCCCATTAAGTGGACCAGGACAATCACGCCGGACTTAATCAGTGAAACTCGAACTGACTGGATTTGTTTTATTTCGAGTTCTGGGAAAGGAAGCACTGTACGAGTTAGCTTTGATCAATTTAACGATGTTTCGGTTTGATGAGATAAAAACAGTAATATTCTATCAGGTGACTTTATTAGCGCAGTGCCAATAATGACTTTAACGAATCCAGGAAACAAGAGTTAGCTTATACATAATTTATTTGTGTACATACCATAATACTATACATACTCCCCGTTCGAATAAATTAAAAAGGAATTTAAATACCCTAAAAAGGAAAATAACAATACAACTCTCTGGTCCCCTTTTATGGATTTGTGCCTGGGTTTCGAGACAAACATATTTCACAGTATAAATATGGGGCTACGGTTTTTACTTTTCGTCTGTCTGTATGTGTTTTTTACAAAATAATTCATATCTAAAGAACGGTTTGACCGATTGAGTTAAAACTTAACATGAAACTATAAATACATTTTCAACTATATTATATTATATGACAAACTATTTCTAATGGAGAACTCGAAACTTTTAATGGAATGAGGAGACACGGATAGCACAGATACGTCACTTACCTGTTTAAATGGACCTTTAAATTGTAGTTATTATAATAAAAAGTGGTGAACAAAAAAACTTTCGATATATCACGAGTGTTAACGCGGATTAATTTAACATCAATGAAGCAGGTAATTTAATACTAATAAATAAAAATGGAGGGTTAAAATGTAAAAATATTAAATTTATCAAACAGTTAAAAATAAATCATCAATACTATTTTTTCCAATAACCAACCAAACAGAAAATGCTCTAACGATCCTAAGTTTTTTTTAGGTAGAAGAAAAAAGTATCAGTCCAACCTAATTAAGCATTCCTTATATAACTTTACCTAATAATGTGGGACTTTCATTCCCTACCGCAATGAAAATTATAAAGTTTAATAACAAAATTCGAATACCCGGATACATTGTAAGATATTCCATTTACTTGTCTAAGCAACCTCATCACATTTGTTTTGTTGGTTCAAAATTTTACAAACATTTCCTCGCTGTGCTTGTAAAATAAACAAACACAAGCTTCCCATCTGTTATAATAGTCGAGGTCATTTGATGGTCTACATGACAAGCTATACAGAAAACTGTTTACTTTATCGGTTACAACTACCAGTAATTTACAATACGGCTGATTTTTTTTATAAGTACCTTAAAGTATGTAGATTAACATAAAAAAAGTTTACCAGTCTATCGATTTCCCAAAGTCGAAAAAAAATCGATTATCATTTTTGTTCGATTATCCTTAATATTTCGAGCTGGGATGAAGATAGAGAAAAATAAAAAATACCACTGTATAGGGGAGGTATTTTTAAACAAAAAAGGTCGTTTGTATTTATTTCGTCCGAGCAATGGTTTGTCTGGAAAAAATTCGATAATGCAGGTATGTATTTTGCAGCATGGGAAATCATTAAAAGTGGACATCTTATTCATATATGAAGCGTTGGCTCATTCTAAATTGGCCGACTTTTAATATATCGAATTGAAACTTGACATAGGAGTTAAAATATATATTTTAAACATTTATGCTGAGTCTCAGATTGTTATCTTGAAAATTACCCGATCTAGGAGTAGTTTTCGATTATCGATTTTAGGAGTACCGGACCCACGAACTAATTTCAATCTATTCCAGTTTCGTCAATTTTTGGAATATCAACATCAAATTTGTTTTACAAGTTGAGTACACCAGTATAAATATTCTTAGTAAGTATGAACGATTTTATTCATGTTATTTTTAAAAACAAGGCGCTTGAAAATAGTCTTCTGTTTTACCTATCTCGTTTTAACTATAACACCTTTGGATTCAACGACTCCATTTTCGACATTTTTGAACATAACGATTTAAAAATTGGTACAGAAGTTAAAAGCACAATTTTTTTTGCTACACTTATTTTAAAAACTATATTTAAAAAATTGATTAATCTGCAGCCGATTAACTCAAGCGTTTTGATGAAAAATTTAAAAAGGTCTAAAATTATACTTTATTAAGTTACTTGTGCTTTGAAAAGTAAATAATAAAAAAGCTTTATACTCCTTGATCTTGTTTGAATCTATATATTTAACTTGTAAAAAAACTTTCAGGTTGATATTTTGAAAATTTTCTAAACTGGAGCTGTTTAAAATGAATTGGTGGGTCCGGTACTCCTAAAATCGAGAAACCCATTGATAAGTCAAGTGGCTCTAGATCGGGTAATTTTCAAGATAGCAAGCAGAGACTCAGTATAAATGTTTAAAATATATATTTGAACTCCTATGTTAAGTTTCAATTCGATATATTGAAATACGGCCAATTTAGAATGAGAAAACGCTTCATATATGAATAAGATTTCAATTTACAGTGATTTCCCCTGCTGCAAAATACATACCTGCATTATCGAATTTTTTCCAGACAAACCATTGCTCGGACGAAATAAATACATATGACCTTTTTTGTTGGAAAATACCTCCCCTACACGGTGGTATTTTTTATTTTTCTCTATCTTCATCCCATCTCGAAATATTAAGGATAATCGAAAAAAAATGATAATCGATTTTTTTTTCGACTTTGGGAAATCGATAGACTGGTAAACTTTTTTTATTTTAATCTTCATTTTTTAATGTACTTATAAAAAAAAAAATCTGCCGTATTGTAAATTACTTCAACTTTTGGTCTAAATTTACCCCTACCGACTGGCCTATAATGTAACTTTCGGTATTTAGAATTAATTGTATTTCCACTACAATCGTTTAGTACACAAACATATGTATGTACGTTTGTATGTATAGGGGCGTTTCAGCTGACTCTGCCTGGTATGTTAAAAAATTATGTATTTTACTGTGATTTAGTATTGTTTGTAAATATTACGTAATGTAAACATTGTCATTGATATTGTTTTTTCATAACAAAATACCGTAAATGTTCTCTATTGTGTTTTGTTAACGGTTTTCTCCAAAAAACTTTTTTTTTCGAGAAAAATGCAACTATCCGGATCGGGTCCGGGCCCAATTAATCCGGATAATTGGAGTTCTACTAGTAGAATAATTGCACTTGTAAACACAATTATGTAATATAGAGATGGTAGTTATGCAACTAGGAATGATGTAATCACGGTGTTGCACTTTGAAATAAACCAACATCTAAGTAAAAAGTTTAGGGAAAACTGAGTGGGGGCAGGAGAAGACTGGAGGTATTTTGGGAAAGGTTCTTCGGCGAGTCGAGGAGGTTCGGGAGACGGGGGCCTTCGGGGTACCAACTTAGGTGAACGTCAGAGCAATTAAGCTGAGCTGCCCGACTGGAGCCACCAGGACAGAGTAGAGGTGAGGTCACACTTTGTTAAAGTTAGAGGGACAATGTTAACCTTTGGGCTGCAATCGGTTTCAGATGAATATACTGGGAGAATTATTTATTTAAAATGGGTTCACTTTTTTTGAGGGTAAAAAGCTTGAACTTAGTTTTGATCGTAAAGTAAAAGATTAGACGGAGGTTTGCTGCAATTGTTACACAGTGTAGAAATTAAATGTATGTAAAGCTTTCAAATAAAATAGATGTTTATGTATACTTATATGTATGGTATGTAATCCACTCACTAAAGTTAAAGTTAAACGAGTAGTCCCTTTGTAATAAGAGCGGATAGCATTTTGTTGGTTAAATCTCTGCAGACAATCTTGAATTTCAACTCCCATAGGAGCAATGTTAAACGCGTAACAAGATTACTGGAGTAATAATTCCTAGTTAAAGTAGATTGATTGATTCGCGCTATACGCTACTCACCGATTTAGTTAGAATAAATTGATGAAAAGTAAACTCTTTAAACTGTATTAATCTAACTAGTTAAAAATGTATTAATCTAAATAGTTAAAACTCTATTAATCTAACTAGTTAAAAATGTAATAATTTAACTAGTTAAAACTGTATTAATATAATTAGTTAAAATGTATTAATCTAACTAGTTAAACTGTATTAATCTAACTAGTTAAAATGTATTAATCTAACTAGTTAAAACTGTATTAATCTAACTAGTTAAA
>JAGFPH010006850.1:0-21027 GCA_018207615.1 Philaenus spumarius
ATGTTTAATTTATTTTATCTGTCTTAACGGCAACATAAATAAAATAAATTTAGGTTAGGCCTAGACTTGAAATTACTTTCTAGGCCTAACCTAAAACTTTTGTATGTATGTTGCCTTTAAGGCAGGTAAAATAAATTAAATATACACACAATAATTTCAGGTTAGGCCTAGACTGATGAACGAACATTTTATGTTCATTGAATGTATTTCAGCGTTTGGCGATAATATCTGAACTACACCGGACGGAACCGATCGTATCTTAATTTAAATTGATGAACCAAAACACATGAATCGGTGAGAAGAAAAAGGGACCTGAGTCAAAAAACAGACATTTCTTTTTTTTACTGATTTTCATTCCTTAGGGGTAGACCCATTTTTTAGTGTAAAAAGGAACCTCAGTCAAGTATTATAACTGCTGTTGCTAAGACACAGTTTTACTCGTTGACAGGAAAAAGGTACCTCAGTCATTGACTCAAGTACCTTTTTCCTCTCACCTCTGACAATGATCCCAAATGAGGTCGAAGAACTACACTCTGTTTTCTGATAATTGTTGGGGTCAAAATAAGAACCACACACTATCGAAAGTTTGTTCAGCTCTTTGTGACACCAATAGGTTTAAAGTTATCAAGCAGTTTTTTCCTTTGAGGGGACACTCCTACAACCCTTGTGATAGGAGTTTTAGTACCATAAAAAGGCCTATCAAAAACAGGATAGAATTTTTGCCCCTAAAGAAATTTGTGAATTGATATTTAATTCTTCTAAAAAATCTCCATGTACAGTGACCTTAGTCGAAACTGATATGATAATTGATTACACGAGTTGGTGGCCTACTTTCTACAAAAAGACGGTGGTTTCATACGAAACTGTACATTTGCCTAGAGAAGAAAAGCAATCACTCGTAATTTCAAAATTTTACTATTTCCAATATTCAAAGTTTGAAAAAGGCATAGTAAAGGCAAGCATGTTTATTAGAACAGGAGCCTTTCAAACTCTTCATACGTTCAACCTAAAAAAGGATCACTGTATCTCATTACCCGACACCAAAGCTTATCCAAGGGGTTGTGTTCCAATAAAAACCAAGAAAATCGCTGATTTAAGAAAATTGTATAACTACATTCCAAGTCAACACATACAGTTCTATGATGAAATTATAGCCTGGGAAACCACCAACGGACCAGATGAGGACGATCAGTAATTTTGCTAAACAAGGAGCCATAGCTTTTGCTGAAACAATCTTTGTTTTCGATAAATTCCAAGAAAATTGTAAATAAAATCATGTTAATTAACAGTGTTTGACCTTAAAATTATTTTTATTGACATTTCCAGTAAATCTATATAACAAATTAACTATTTAACAAAATTACATAAAACAAATTTGAGTTGAGAGGAAAAAAGGACCTCAGTCAAAATTAAAAATTAATATTTTTTGGCTAAAATATAGCACTATATTGAGTTTTGAGTTATTCATATTTTTTCTAACCAAATAGATAAGTAACCTTAATTTTTTGGAATTAAAAATAAAATTAATTTGCATTATAAAACGTTTTTTTTAGTTTCCCGAAAGTTGCCAAAAATGACTCGGGTACCTTTTTCTTCTCACCGATTCACATGTTTCTTGAATGTATCTACATTCATTGCCGTAGCAACCAATTTGGTGACGCTTTTTTCGTTATTCGTATTTTATATTTGTCATTGCCAAAGCAACCGATTAATAACAATTTTTTTCGTTACGCATTACATTTTCTATTGTTAACTCCTACCTAACTTCGTTCTAATAAATACTTTACTATTGTATATAATTCATTCTGATTTGTAATGATTGAATGGTTACGTGACAGTGTGTTTCTTTTCATTTAATACAAATTCAAAGAATTTATAAACGGTTTATACAGAGTTATTCCGGAAACGGAGTTATACAGGAAGAAACGGAGAAATTTTCAAGACATGTTTTACTAGTGAAAATAAATGGAAAAAGTTCATATGCACATACGTTCGGAAATGCTTCGTTCTACGGTTATCCACCTTTTTTTTTTATACAAAAAATACTTAATATGTTTGTATGTAGGAAATATACTGAACACAAATTTTTGATACATATTTATTATGACATCTTTTAAGCATGTATACAAAAATCAAAACGTATTATTTTGGACAACGTCCAAAATACAAATTTTTATTTATTTCTTTTTAGAAAATAACTGGGTTATCTTTTGAGTTACAGAAATTATAAAAAAACCATTGTGTTTGTAATTAAAAAAGGAAATTTTTGTTTCTTGAAATTCTTTTGTAAAGTTTGCGGTTTCGAGATATTTACATTAAAAAAGTTATAAGGCCACCATTTTGAAAACATATGAAACAACTTTCCTTTATTCAGGTAGATCAACTCAGGAAAGGAGGGGAGAATATGGTTTAGTTTTATAAAAACATTCTTGCTAGCAATAGTTTAGATTTAGAACCCTCCGATGATGGTAACTTGCTTACAAAAAATGTACATCAGCGAACTAGAATAAATGTTTTTCAGTTTATTTGTGCAGTGTTATTTACCGAACTTGTGTTTGAGGCTTCAGTGTTTTCAATTGTTTACATTCACCACAGTAGGCTACTCGTTAAACATCTAATCAACTGCTATAAAAGCGAGTGTACATACGAGCGTACGTGGAGTAACATTTAAAGAAGAAATAATATAACTGAATAATATAACAGCTGATTTCACTCATCATCTGTAATACGCAAACAAAACAGCGTAGATTATACTTTGGGTTTATGATTACAACTTCAATCAATAATATAGCATAATAATATTAATAACTTCTAAATCATTTGATCGATCAATATGAAATGAAATGCAATTAAAAGGTACAATTTTGTATCTTTCTTTAAATAAATATAATACTATACATAAACATAAAATCTTAACAAATATTCCTACAGTTTTATATTCCTTAGGCAGGCCTAGATAAAGTGTGTTGTTTTTTTTGTATAAATGATGTATTTCTGATGTGTATCTAATCAATCCGCCTGAGATTTTTCACGGGGATTTACTAGTAATTTTAATAGTTATAGGTGTTTAAATAATTATTATGATATAGTAAGCCTTTTTCGTTGTTTGTGTTTGCTATTACATAACCTAAAAAACTGATAGTTGCGAAGAACAATTGCCGGATTCTAAATTTGCCAATTTGGTTGCTATGGTTATAAATCTAAACGTTTCAAGAAAAGTCCGTTGGTAGGGTGTGTAGGCATAACCTAAAATTGTGTTAAGCTTATGATTCAAATCAGCTGTTTATTTGTAATATGTACAACAGACGTTTGAATTATAATGCAGTAAGCCTTTTTCGTTTATTTTTTCTTGTGTTTGTTTTTATTGTGTTATCCAACGTAAAAAATTTGAAAATTAATTAACCGATTCTGAATTACCTATGTTTGTTGATATGGTAACGCACGTAAATGCGTCATCAAACATGTGTTGGTTCACAGTAGTCCACACCTAGAACTGTGTTCCTCAAACTTTAAATTCAAATCAGCAGTTCTATCTGTTATAAGGCTGGGAATAAACCCCGTATGTTATCCAATTTTAACTCTTAAAATCATAATTTTTGCAAAATCCTTTCTTAATATACCTCTATATAGTGGTATGAAGGTACAGTAGGAAATATATGTGAAGAATCGACTGGCTGTATGCGCAGAAGCAGAGACGGCCAATGCGCATGCGCTAACAGCGTGGGGGTCAGCGTAGCGAGTCAGTCGGTGACAGAGGTTAGTCGCGTTATCTAGCGCACTGTCTTTCCTAAAAACATTGTTTTAATTTGGGTTCAAATAACAGGGTCATAATTTTTTTAAATTATAATAAAAATAGTACCATTCAAAAGAGCACAAATCCCCATCCCGCCACACATAACATACCTCCTCCTTTCCACACTCACATCCCTACCTGCACGAATCGCTTCTTCACATATATTTCCTACTGTACTATAAAAGTTTCTAGCTGGCATGGTTTTAGCTGTACGTCGAACATAAATCATACAGTCAGGACTTCTTTTATATACAGAGTGTTCCAAAAGTAATCAACCAAACTTCGGGAAATGGTTTTATGGGTCAAAATAAAGAGAAAATCAAGAATAATTTGTTTTCCAAATCGTTTCGTTTTCCAGATATCAGCCATTTTGTTTTTTTTTACAAAATATCTCATATCTAGAGAAATGTCTGACTGTGATTGAGTTCAAGCTTGGCATAAAGTTTAACCTGACAATGATGTATCTAAAGAAAAGTAAGCGATTATATCAAATCATGCGTTTCAAACCTAAATTACTCAAAACCCGTATATTTTAACAACAAAAAATGTCGAGACACCTTTTTTGTTGCCCTTTTGATTTCCTATCGTATGGGTGTAACTGTCAAAACAATCTATGAAGGATAATAGTTAAGATATGTGTAATAGTTGGTTTGTTCAACCCGGCATCCAATACCAACACAGTAAACACAACAATATGGTGGGTAAGTACGTTGTTATCCATAACTTAACTATACTCCTTCATCCGACTGTTTTGACAGTTACACCATCCGATAGGAAGTTAAAAGGGCTACAAAAAAGGTGTCTTGAAATTTTCGGTTTGTGGGAAAATTCAGGTTTGAAATTGTGAAACAGCCGCCATTTTGAAACCCATGATTCGATATAATCGCTTATTTTTCGACATAGTGTTAGGTTAAACTTTATGCAAAGTTTGAACTCAATAGGTCTAACCTTTCTCTAGGTATAAATTATATTGTAAAAAAATTGGCGGATATCTGGAAAACGATGCGTTTTTGGAAAAAAATCAAGTTTTTCTCTTTATTTCGACCTACAGAACCATTTCCTGAAGTTTGGCTGTTTACTTATGGCGCACTCTGTATGTAGATGTAAGTGTCCTATATACCAGATGTTCGGAAAGTCTGGAAACGGTTTAATATTACGTATGTAAGGAAAATTTAAAGGTAGATGTGATTGAGTAGCCTACTCTATGTAAAAATACAATTTTATTAAGATTTGAAAAAAATTATCCACCATCTTAAATCCGCCATTTTGAATGTAACTTTGTTTTTTTTTTAAATGGGAAGGTGGTCATGTGATGCATCATTTCGATGTAGATTTTCAGTAGAAAACCAACGGTGAAATTTATACATCCATATATTTAACCGATTAAAAATGGCCGCCAAAAAACAATGAAATCGTGTTTTCCGATTTTGCCCCATTTTGCTGTACTATTATTTTTTGTAATATTTATTATTATTCTTTTTGGATTTAGAATTAATTAAGCTTTCAAACGATATGCCACTCAACGCTATTTGGTTGATCCACTCAAAATCAATTTTGAAAAAATAAAAATGGCGATAACTCAAAAATTTGAAATACTCCCAAATATCGTTGTGTGGCACATCGTTTAAGAGCTTATTTAATTCTAAATCCAAAAACAATAATAATTAGTACCAACAAAAATAGTACAGCAAAATGGGGGAAAATTGTAAAACACGATTTCGTTGTATTTTGGACGCCACTTTTAATCGGTTAAAGATATGGATGTGAAAATTTCACCGTTGGTTTTCTCTTGAAAATCAACATCGAAATGATGTATCACATGACAACCTTCTTATTTAAAAAAACAAAGTTACATTCAAAATGCGGATCCAAGATGGCGGATAATTTTTTAAAATTCTTAATTAAATGGTTTTTTTACATAGAGTAGGTTCCTCAATCACATCTACCTTTAAATTTTTCTTATATACGTAATATTAAACCGTTTCCAGACTTTTCGAACACCTGGTATATTTACATCTATTAAATACAATATTTATATTAAGGGGGCGCTTACCCTGCCGCCATATTGAATCTGATTCCCATAAGAGCAATGCTATAGAATAAGTCATTTTTTTCCGTTAATTCATCAAATAAATTTAAAATTTTGGTTTCATTTTGAAGTACTATCATATGCGGATGTTGATTGCCGCTTACATTTTCAAAACCCGTGTTATTGTTTTCATAAACGTATGATATAAATAGTAAAAAATAGTAAACTTTATTAATTTTTTACTCAGTTGAAAAAAGAGATATTGCAAAAAACTTTAGCAATCAACACCCACAATCTATTTTACTTTAAGAAAAAAATACATATTTCGTTTTTTGCCAAAAACAACACAAAAATATGCTTAATAGTGAAGGTATGTTTTGGTTATTTAACATTGAAATTGGTACCCAACTTCGCCGTTTTGAATGTAGAGAGCCGAGCCTTAAGGCCCTTCTTTACCTTGAAGAAAACTCCCGAGTGTACAGTATGATTTCAATACGAAAGGCCTGACTCAAGCCGCAAAATCGTTGAAACATGCATTCGTAATAACGTTTTTCGGATTCTATTTATAAATTAATAATCTGGGAAACTACTTAAAGTTATAAAGAAGGCTTTATATTTTTTACGTATTAGCTTAAAATATGGAAATTATTGCTTAAAACTCCCAAAAAATGCATTAAAAATAATCAATTTCAACTCAGTTAAACTGTTGATTAAAAGGAGTTGCCGTCGATTTCTTTCAATTATGAGATATAAGACAAAAGCACATAGTCTTTAAGAACAATTTAAGATGTTTCGCAACTTTTTAGGTTGAAAAATGACGTCCGAAACACGTTAGTACGAAGTGCATATTTTTGCTGTTTTATGCAAGGTATAGAGGAACCTTAAGTGTACTGCTTTAAACAAAATTTAAGTTTAGAGCACTTACATTTTGTACACATATTTTAGACCTTTTTGAACAATGGTAACCTATTTTAAAGACATTTTTTTAAATAAACCATTCTGAGTTTTCATAGTAACAATAATTGATTACGTTCCAACTAAAAAAATAATGCAATTGAATAACTACTGCCTTGTCACAGCTTATTTGCGATTTTCTTAAAGTACCTAAAGTTTTGGTTTTAACATGGTTATTAATAGGAACTACTGCGTTCCCTTAACTAGCGATTGATAACCGGCTGCACTCGTTAAAATTTGTCAAATTTTACCAAATATTGTACTTCTTTCTATGATTTTACGAAATAGCGGCGCAGCGGCCTCCGTGATTAAAAATGAGAAAGAGTTGCGACAGACCCTAGAAGCCGTTCGCGGTTTTAACGAGCAGCTGGTTTATCTATGATCCACAGATCCAGTGACACTGATGCAGTTTAGACGACCATATGATTGTGAAAGCTTTAACGGTGACACACCCGATATACGCACTCACGCACACGCACGCGCCCACGCACCGACGCACCTACGCAATGCCGACTGGATTATACAAATCCGTGGATTTCTCTTCGCGTAGGCTTGGTCTATTGTACTACGGCGCGGCGCCTAAACCCTAAACCGATGGTAGATTACGACATAATGGGTTAAATTGTTACAAGACTTGGTTTTTATTAATTGTCCAGTCATGTTACGGCTTAGTATGTGGGACACGTGCGTGCTTCGCACGCGAACCATTGGTTCGTTCCGCTCGCGAAGTTATGGGCGAATATTTTCCATTTATTTCAATGTATACAATACCATCTTGTATAGACCGCTACGGTTTTTGTGACACCCTGAATGTTACGAGCTGGAATACCCTTCTTTACGGAACAAGTCTTGTTTTTCCTGCACATAATGATAATTAAAACATTTGTCTCAACGACTTTGAAAACTATACAGGGTGTTTACAAACTCTCTGGAAAAATTTTGTGTATTTGTTCTTTAGGTCAAGACAATCAAAAAACATGGGTCTGACATGCCTAGTTTTCTGTCTGTCTGTTTGTGTTTTTTACAAATTATTTTATAACTTGAGTACTATTTTAGATAGAATCTTCAAATTTGGCACGAACGTGTACCTGAGAAGGACAAACAAGTGCATACAATTTCGTTACAATATCTTAAATAGTTTCAAGATGGCGGCCATTTAAATCTTTGATGTTAAATTTCACGAAAACCGTAATTTGTATAAAAAGATTTTACCAGTAATAAGAAATGTAAAATTTTAAGACGAAAATAATCATACTTTATTTGCTACAATCGGATAATAAATAACTGAGTAATGAGACAATTACCTAATTATGTAACAACTGTACACGGAAAAAGTGCAATTTTTTTATGATATTTATTTCGGACAGACAGAAAACTAGGCATGTCAGACCCATGTTTATATGACGTTTTTTGATTGTCTTGACCTAAGGAACAAATACACAAAATTTTTCCTTGGAGTTTGTAAACACCCTGTATATAGTTTTGACACTAATTACAGTCGTTTTCGATTGTTTTTTTTTTATGGTGGTAGGCTAAATATTTGAGGAACCTAGTCTTACAGGTGCTGTCTAAAAATACATCATGACGTAGAGGCCCAGACAGGTGTTTATAGGCTTTTGTTTTCGGCTGCGGATT
Organism: Philaenus spumarius; assembly: GCA_018207615.1. Taxonomy (NCBI): domain Eukaryota; kingdom Metazoa; phylum Arthropoda; class Insecta; order Hemiptera; family Aphrophoridae; genus Philaenus; species Philaenus spumarius. The sequence goes on from JAGFPH010006850.1 coordinate 8,412, forward strand.
AGTTCTCCAGTAAAAAAAAAATCAATCAGAACGTAACATACCGCAAAAGTTCCCGGTTCAAATCCGATTGGGGAATTTTACCGTGGGCGCAACTTCTCGAGGCCTACGACCAGAATGGCAAATTCATGGAGCTCAGTCCATAAAACGAGCCCGCAAGGTCGAGGTGCAAACTCGCAAAGCGTAGTCCGTAATCCGAGGCCGCAAGGTCAAGGTGCCAACTAGCAAACCGAGTTTCTCCGAGCGAGCGAAACGAAGCAACGAAGGGCTGGAGGATGATTTGCAAACAAATTCGAGTAATATGTTTCGTACACGCTGGCAGCTATTATACATAAAAATTCACATTCTATGAAAATTGTTCGGTGTTTTGGATTTATTTTAAAAACTGAAAAACGTACGAGGTTGGTTGATATGTTAATCGAAAGAGCTAAAAATTTAGAACATTTAGGCCACTTACAGTACCCTTATATCTCTTATAGTTTTCCACTTATATAAATTCAAAATTTTGAAACTTTTTGACAATGATCAAACCAAAGTATTTCAAGAACTATCAGTGCTAAGTTTATGTACTGTATTAAGCGAGGAAAATATTTGAAATTAAATTTTCTATCGAGTGGTGTAATTTGTTTTATTTTTTTGAAAATGTCTACGCTTGCGTTGCGCCGTCGTCGCCGCTACTTGTCATGCTCAGAGTGTTCGTTGGGGGGCGTGGCTTCAGTTACGTTGTGAGTTGTCACGCTTGAACTGGAATTGTGTACAGATAGCGCCAATTAGGATAGAGCGTGAAGAGGGGAGTGTGCAAGTCTTCTACGCCGGCTCCCACCACATTTCCCCTCTCGCGGCGAAGTACAGTCAGAACCGCCTGCCCCACCTAATTCATGTCAGCTATGTAGTCGTGTTGATTGTATATCAACACTTTTTTTTGGTGGCTGTACTGAAGACTCACAGTCGAGTAGGAGAGGGTAAGACGTTATAGCGCATGCTCGAGTGACGCTTCACGCTGCCTGGCACTATCTGTAACGGCCGTTATTCTACAACAGCAGAAACCAAACCACAAACTCCGCATTCACAGAACATTTAATTGACAACCTACATGCTTACACCAGCATACAGGAGAATATGTCAGTGATACATCAAATAAATAAAGGTCACACTATGAACGTCATTGAAGAATATAAGATTTATAAACACTACGAAAGCAATCCAGAAAAAATCTAAACGAAAAATTGAATTTTGCATCCAAATGCCTTTTTGATTCGATATATTTCCAATAACAAAGAATCAAAGAGACATAAGAAACCCTAGTAGGATACAAGGTACAATCTGATAAGAATTTAACAGAACTGCACATTTACCTTTTCAAATCAGTCTAGTATTGAGTGACACACTGAAATAAGATACCTCTCAAGTGTAAAGTTAATTTACTATTGTTTCAAAATATTTTATTTATTTGACGTGTACGACCAATGTACGAAAATATATGTACAATTAAGTGTTAGGTGTTGTGTATATATAAGTGTTTGAGTGGACATAGATAGCTGGCCTGATGATGCTGCCTGTGGCAGTGAAACATGTAGCCACATAAAAGGTAAAGTAAAACTAAAGATTACAGAGTTGACAGCAAACAAATAATATACATAATAAAAGTATCTTGTATTGTTGTTAACACGTTGCTAGGCATTATTGTGGTTATTCACAGTATTTTTGTTCAGAATACAAATTGTCTAGTTGGAAAAATTTTGCTAGTAATTGAATACAAAATTGAAACTTGTAAAATAAAAGAAGTGACCATGTCCAGTAACAATGCGTTTCAGTTGAGGAAACGTAAACCTCAAGGCAAGTTTACTGAATGTTCTGGAACAAAACTTCGAAGAAGCTCTAGAATTGCTGAATTAAAAAGAAGATTAGAAGTTGTACAGAACATAACCGTAAAAGATGCTGTTCGGTACAACTCATCTGAATCCAACGATAATGTTTTATCCATGAAGGAACTTGATTTTAAACTCATAAACATATCGAATGAAAATAAAGACGTACTTGATGCTCAAAGTTATAAAGTAAAGAATACTACGTCTTCAGTATTGGAAGAGGTGCAAAACATAACAGTAATAGATGCTGTTCGGTTCAACTCATCAGAATCCAACGATAATGCTTTAACCATGAAGGAATTTCATTTTGAACTCATAAACGGGTCCGATGAAAATACAGATGTACTTGGTGCTCAAAGTTCTACTATGTCTTCAGTAGAATTAAAAGAAAATTCTGGTGAACAATTGCTTGGTTACAGTAGGCACAGCTTTTCATGGGATGGACCTGCCTCACAATGTGTAAATAAATCAACGCTTTCCTCACCCAAAGACCAAAGATCAAGTATAAACAATTTGACGGAACCATCAACTTCCGCAGAGTGTACTTGTCATTTATTCAATTCAGTAGACTAGTCGCAAGTCTTGTTAGAGACACAGATTGAGAAGTCGATCGAAGATGAAACACATCTAAATAAATTATTCCAGTATGTTCAGCAATTTAAGTGTGTTCTTTTTTAATGTTAGAACAGTTTTAAAATTATTAGATTCTAAGAAAACACGTTTTGTTGTCACATTAGATGATATACAAACATTTGATGATTTTCCACGTTATTAGTGAATTTCCATAGGAAAAATGAGCTATTGCAGTGGCCCTTATGGTAAGACCCAAGGTAGGGAGTAGCAAATGAGCATCGATCATGGTCCCCAGAACACGTTTTTGGGTGTGATTAAAAGTCATATATATATATATATATATATATATGTGTGTTCGCACTTTAGCGGCCGCATTTTGGGTCCGATTTGGTTCAAATTTGGTACACATGGTTGTCTCCATCGCTCAAACGAGTTCGTTAGCCAAAAAAATCCAACAACCGGAAGCACGTTTTTTGACCGGAAGTTACTATTTTTTTAGATTTTTCCTAAGATAGTGAATTTTTTTTAGAGTTTGTTCTACAAATATAAATGTAGGATGTTATTCTGCACATTTTGTTTTTTACGCGACCTTATAGCTCGCTCGGTTTCCCCAAAATCGATCAGAACGTAAAATACCATAGAAGTACCCGGTTCAAAGCCATGTGGTGGATTCTACCGTGGGGTTGGCGTGCAAGGCACGCAATGCATTGTGTATTAAAGATACTCCCAATACGGGGGGTTGGCGTGCGAAGCACCCAATGTTTTGTGTGTTGAAGATACTCAAAATATTCGGAATGGCGTGCGAAGCACGCAATGCATTGTGTATCGAAGATAAGCCCAATATGCGAAATGGCGTGCGAACCATTTTGCAGCTATTCAGCACCGTCGTGAATAGACCTATTTCGCAAATTGTTGTATGAAACCCTATAAACTTAATTTTGGAAATTTGCTCAACTCACGTGAGCGGTTCAGTTGCGTGGACGAATTATTTTTCTAATTGGGCAGAAAACTTAAGGGTTTTCCACCAATTGATTCGTGAAGCGCTGGAACCATTTCAATCCCACCGTTTACATTGGAAATACGGTTGAACTTGGTTTTAACGACCTCGGCTAATGCGTCAACTTCGTATATATTGTCGTTTTTTTAACCATCAACTTTTACGTTAATTATAAACCGTTATTGTAAATTGAGTGTTTCAGCGACAGTAAATATTTTAACCACTCGGTTTTAACGTCATAAATCTACAAAATACTTTTGAAATCGAAAACGTATTCAGTTTTTCAGAAATCAAAAAATGTTAGAATTCCCCCTTTCCTTTGATGTCAGGCTGAATATTTTCTCCTTCTTCAAAATCAAACCGCGAAATAAACAAACCACGAATTTTTTTCACACATAGAATGTAATCTGCGACGGGTCCCATCAAAGTCGGTAAGGGGGTGTTCCACTACAAGCAACACTGCTAACTCTCCCAACCCTCCTAAGGAACAATTCCCACGCTATACGGTGTCAGTTCTGTGCTGCGTGTAAAACCCTTGACCTTGCTGGGAAAGAGTTCGGATAGTACAAAAGCGCTGCGAGACTCAATCTTATAGCCTGGCGAGACATTTACGCACTTGTGATCAGACAGTTGCCCCCCCCCCCCCCCCAGAGTAATGCTGGCACTTTAAAGTTGATGCGTGTTTTTAATACAGTTTGTTAATACACATTGCATATATATACTCATTAAATCTTTACACATTAAAAAATGTTACCTAATTTTATAATTGTAGGTGACCTCAGCTCCAATTAACTCGAATTATGGGGACCCTACTGTATATTAAAAGAAAAGTATAATGTTTTTCTTTTTAATAAACATGAATAATGTTGTCAATAATAGTAATACTGCATAGTTGTTGGTCCTTTCTCTCAACGTAACAAAAAAACGATTTCTTGTTGGTACATCTTTATAACGTCACTCATACATATAGCGTCAACATTCGTTCGGTCCCTTCGTTGACGCTATAACCAGGTTCACATGTATAACATACTCGTCATAGGTCCGAATTGTTTTTGTGAATAACTTAGAAATTATGCATGTATAAGAAAATTTCACTTATTCATAAGTTAAGTCACGTAAATTTTGGCATATTTTTGAAATTACTTACAGTAGTGGGAATACTGTGCGACTTCAAAAATGTTATTTTTGAAATGTAAAATACATTACAGAATATGAAAAATGTAACTGCTTCGGATATGATACAGTAACAAATCTTGTGTCTAACTTAGGCCTACTTTTATGTTTTTACAATAAGTGAAACAGAAACGAGTGTTTTATTGCTTTTCGAAACATTCGCCTTTAAGGTCTGTACGTTTTTGTATTCGTTCAAACCAATTCTGGAAATATTTTCTCCACACCGAAGCTGATATCGTAGAAACATGGTTTTGAAAGTCTTGTAGGTTTGTGTTTCAAGCGTACCGTAAGCGTTTGCTTTGTAATTATTGAACTATCTATCTATATATTATATAAAAGCGAATTACCACTCACTCACTCACTCACTGACACACTCATCACGATTTCTCAAAAACTACCGAACGGATTGGAATGAAATTTGGTATGTAGCTTCCTCTAGGGCCATAGGTGCTTACTAAGAAAGGGTTTGAACAAATTCGAAATTTTAGGGGGGTGGGATTTGGGGGATCAAAGTTATTAAACCACGATTTCTTCAAAACTACCGAACGGATTGGAATGAAATTTGGTATGTGGCTTCCTCTAGGGCCATAGGCGCTCGATAACAAAGGGTTTCTAAAAATTCGAAATTTTAGGGGGATCAAAGTTATTAAATCACGATTTCTTCAAAACTACCGAACGGATTGGAATGAAATTTGGTATGTAGCTTCCTCTAGGGCCATAAGTGTCCACTAAAAAAGTATTTTAAAAAATTGGAAATTTTAGGGAGGTAAAAATTACTAAATCACGATTTCTCCAAAATTACCGAACTGATTGGAATGAAATTTGGTATGTGGCTTCCTCTAGGGCCATAGGCGCTCGCTAACAAAGGGTTTCAAAAAATACGAAATTTTAGGGGGATCAAAGTTATTAAATCACGATTTCTTCAAAACTTTCGAACGGATTGGAATGAAATTTGGTATGTAGCTTCCTCTAGGGCCATAGGTGATCACTAAGAAAGGGTATGGAAAATTTCGAAATTTTAGTAAGGGGTTTGGGGGAATCAAAGTTACTAAAATCATAATTTCAGATCTTTTATTATTATGACAATAGTGCTTTTATTATTTAAGATCTATATATATAAAAGCCAAATACCACTGACTGACTGAACACTTAAAAAGAATACAATTACGTTAAAAAGACTGAAAATACCAACCACCACGGGCAACGCCGTACGGGTCAGCTAGTGTTATAATAAACGATGCTTCGTTTTAACGAGTTTGAAATAATTCCTATCGTAGGAGACAAAATTGTCTATGCCGTGCCACGACAATTGTCTTCTGCGTATACGAAACGGAAAAGTTTTAGAAGATGTGCGTGCTACGGCGGTAAAGAATGTTATTCAGAAGTGGGCTTTTTATAAGAATTTGTTAAAAGGCGTTAATAGAACGGAGTATGAAAAGTTGATGGAACAAGATGGAGAGTACGGGGGAGAGGTAGAGTAAAAGAAAAAAGAAGAAGAAATAAAACAAACTAAACAAAACCTATACATAAAGAATAAGAAGAAATTTTCAATAACACCAAAGATAAAAAAGTTGTTAAAGTAAAGTAAAAGAAAATATAATATAGGTACAACCTCTAATGATAAGAAGAAATGATGAGAAGTGATATTACAGTTTTAATAAGGAAATTTAAACCAGAATTATCAAATATTCTATACTAATAATATAAAGAGGTACAATTTGTTTGTTTCTATGTAGGGGGTATCTCTGGAACTACTGAATCGGTTGAAAACATAGTTTTACTAATAAAAAACTTCACTATCCCTGAGTAACACAGGCTATAATTCATTTTGATAAAAACATTTTTTATTTCAATATTGGTATATTTAGTCGGAAAAAACTTAGGTTAGGCCTAGGCTGACGAACCAATCCATGTATTTACATTTATTACCATAGCAACCAATTGAATAAAATAACAGATAAAACAGCTGTTTGCTCCAATATTTCCATTAACAGCTGATTTCAATCTTTGAAGCTATTATTTATATTTGTAACTTTTAGGTTAGGTTTTTATTAAAGTTTAGACCTGAGCATTGCTGGTTCTTTAACCTTTATTATGACTGCTGTTATAAAATATACGAAATAATTTGACTTGAACATTTAACATTAATTACTATCTTAGATTTGGGGTTATTATTAATTCTACACCTTTATTATAAAGAAACGATAACATGATTATGTGTATAGAAGTTCCCAACGAGGTGGCGTGTGGAGCACGCAGGGGTTTCACCTATTAATAATACATTTTTATGAGAAGTTATACAGGTATTTATTTATAAAAATATATCAGTTAGTTGGTACTGGTAGTGAGTACAATATACTTTAAATCATAGGTATTAGGTACCTCTTGTTGTATGTATGAATACTCTAAAATAATAAATGCCCCTAGATAATCGGGTACTTTGTACCTGGATAGCAGAAAGTACCCGTTTAGCACATCTCTAGTTCAGCTGCGTGGTCGAATTATATTGTTATTATTATACTTATTGCCCAGCAAAGCCGAGCTTTCAAAAATTATAATTTACATCAGCAATTAATTCACAATGCACAACCACAGATTGACAGTACTTAAGTCAAAATCTGTATAGCTTGTACCAGCGAGAGTTTATAATAGTTGTGTCCGATTCAAAAGGTCGAAATGAACAGTTGGCAAACTGATTCTTTTTGAACGAGTTGATTCAATTCACGTAAAACAATCGTTTTGGACCTGGCAATGCTGTTATACCATTTAATCTCTTTCATTTAAGTAATTGAATTGCAAAAAAATTTGTATCAGTTACGAATAATATTAAATAATTTTTAATTTACATTTTGTAGGAATTTAGTCCAATTTATTTTCATTGTATAGAGGTAGCTACTCCATTTAAAGGTTTTTCTTTGTAGTGACCATGGTCTCAAAAAAATCCTGGTACTAATATGTGTAAATTATAACATTTTAGTAAAATTAGTTGTTAGTTTTTGAAAACGTAGAAAAAATAATTGGATTATTATTATAGTATTTCGGAATTATTTCGTCAGTGTTAGTTCTTACGCCGCTATACCGTAACATGATTCTAGTTTTACATAGCCTACGTTTTATTTTTTTTATTATGTCGGACAAAAAAGAAGACATATATATATATAATATGTAACAACCAATGTTTGAATTGAATTAAATATAGTAAGTATTTTTAGTTGATTTTTGTTTTTGTTTGCTTTAAATCGGTCAATCTAACCTAAAAAAGCTGTTGGTTGTGAATGTGAATAAACTGATTTCAAATGCTAAGTAAAGTCGCTGTTATAGTAATGAATGTAAACCAAGATGTGTTACTAAGCATTGTATTAGAAGAGATGTTTTCGTGATTTATGGTCTTGAGTTCATACAAAAAATTTCTTGTTCAGTTTTTCCCGAATTTCAACATTTTCCGGGAAACTTTTCAAATTTGTCTTTATATAAAAACCTAGTTCGGACTATTACGAACATTTTAAAACAAAAAATAGCCAAATGGGTCCAGTCGTTTTCAAGTGATGCGCTTGCAAAGGAACAGCAATTCATTTTTATTATATAGATTTCAAAAATATTAGTTCCCTATCGAATGGTTTAGCTGTCAAAACAGTCGTATAAAGATAACCTGTAAAACAGCGTCAAATATTGGGTCACATTTAGTCCACTTTAACTTTAATGTATTAGGTTATTTTGTGTTAAAATAACTAGTTGGTAAAATAAATAATTAGTCACTAATATTAAAAAGCATTAAGAATGTAGCAGGCTTAAAAAATACAGTGTTTGTAAAGTCCCTTTAACCCCCTCATTATTTTTTTTACTGAAAATAAGTTAACAAAACTTTGTATATATCGTGTGTTGCATAGCAGGACCCATGACCCATTTTTTGACATATCTGACCATCTATGATTTTGGGGGGCTTAGGGGGACAAAGGGGTTAACAATTTCAAATACTGTATACAATAAGGCTTGTATACACCATTGAACAGCTTTTTAAAGAGGAACAGTGGCGGAAACTAGAGCCTAATATCTTGCTTCTTTTCAAAGTAATGGGCAATCAAAGTTCTGTAAAATAACATACATCCTACTTATGCCTAATATTAACAAAATAATAACCTGCTTTGATGCTTCGGTAACAATATCGTTTTCCAGTACTTTGATTGTCCATTACTTTGAAACGAAGCAAGATACTAAGCTCTAGTTTGCGCCGTTCTGTTTCTCTTTTAATAAGCTTTTCAATGGTGTAATACATGACCTACCTTCATGTTTGGAATTGTAAACCCCCTGAAAACCCCCCAAAATCATGAAGGTTCAGGTATGTCAAAACATTTGTCCTGTTATGCAACACAAGAAATATACAAAGTTTTGTTAACTTATTTTCAATAACAAAAATAATAAAGGTGGTTAGAGGGACTTTATAAACACTCTGTATATTTCTGAAATTTTGGCTGCTGGGCGGAAAACGGAGCACTTTAGGACCTATGACTACATGTTCCTTTCAACATTTTTACTATAAATTTAATGATATGATACAACAAAAACATCACATTTTTTTAATACCCTGTATACAGTAGTACTATCGTACTTTTTAGTTTTTAGGTGGGGAATAATGTTTTCAAGTTTTGACATTTATGTCAAATATTTTTGTATAATTTGAAATGGTAAAACGAAATGCACAGGTAGGCTTACTAACTCAAGCCGAAAAGTATGAAAAACATCAAGGATCGTGTTCAATTCCAAAAGGCTTTAGTTGTTTGTCTGGGTTGTTTTCTGGATATTCTTAAATATGAGTGTGATTTTGAGAATGTAGTAAATCTATTTCTATTTTCTTTCTATTTATTCTTTTAGTTATAATTGTCTTTCCAAAGAGAAATGTCTATAGGCCTACGTTCAGTTTACACAGTTTTTAAATGTGAAACATATTTTTGGAACGGTTACTATCATATTCAATTCAATTTATTTTCCTTTACACAATACGACATCGCAGAGACAAGTCATAAACATTAATAATAAACGGTATCAGGAAACTGACACATACTTTCTCCCTCATTATAGGAACTTAATAAAATAAAATTTCCAAATCTATGTTATAATAAACGTTTACCTAATATAAAGAGCCATTTTTTTATTAGTCTATATAAGATTGGTATAATTATTATTTATGGAGGTTTTTAATATGGAAAATCAGAAGAAGTACATCTTTTGAACCATAATTTTTACATGGATGCGGGTGGTGCCATTTTATTTTTGACGAAAAGTACTAAAACATACTCTACCTTTTCATCAGTAGAATAATAATTAAAAATACCGTTTTTTTTAAACAGTAATTTTCTCATAAAAATCCATAAAATAACGGAAAAACCAACTTTTCTCAAAAACGGCTCGGATGATTTTGATTAAAATTTTACAGTTTATAGTACTTTATGACCTTAATAAACTATAAAATTTTAATCAAAATAGTTAGAGCTGTTTTTGAGAAAATCGATTTTTCAGTTATTTTAAGAGTTTTTATGAGACAATTACCCTTTAAAATCAAAAATTCACAAAAATGAAAAAAAATACCTGGAGATACCGTAGATTAGTACCTCCATACCAAATTTCATCAAAATCGGACTACTGGTTTAGGCTCTAGGTCTGATAATATCCACGCACACAGACACCCCCCACACAGACACACACACATACATCACTCCGAAAACCACTTTTTTAGGTTCAGGGGGACCCAAAACGAATATTTCCACTAAAAAATCAAACTCGAAAATTTTGACGAATACAATACTTTCTCCATATACTATGGTATAGGGGGAGAAAGTAAAAATCAAAAAACACATACCAACACTAAAATACAACAGCAACAATGTCGTACAACAGGAGTAATAATAATTGGATAATGAAATACAATAACGAATCTCTACAGTTTGGCAAACTCATTAACTCACCAATTGAACAAGATGCCTTACTAATTAAAACTGTTTACAATACAATATTGAACCTACTAAGTGGACAAAGCAAATTATAGGTCCGGCCACTGCTCGCTTCGCTCGACCACTTCGGAAAAGCAAGTGCAAACAGATTATTCTATACCATGACATTTTCATGGGAATAACGATTGATTGGGGCAGATATTTTTATGTTTATGTAGAAGAGAGGCAATTTTCAAGCTTTATGCCTATTTCAGACTGGTCAAATAGGCCTAGTAATAAATAAAGTTGATGTAATTTTAACAGTGACATGTGTTTGAATTATGATATAGTAATAGTAAGCCTTTTTCTTGGTTTGTGTTTGCTGTTAGCTAACCTAAAAAACTGATGCTTGTGAAGAATAACAAGCATTCTAAATTGGCCAATTTGGTTAATATGGTAATACATCTAGATGCTTTCGAGAAACGTGTGTTGCTTCAGTACAGGCCTAACCTAAAATTGTGTCAAGCTTATGATCAAAATCAGATGTTTTATTTGCAATATGTAACAGCAGATTTTTGAATTACAATACAGTAAGCCTTTTGTGTTTAATTTTTGGTTGTATTATTTATTTTGTAGTATTTTTGTTTTCGTTTTATGTATCGATGCAAATTAACTAGAGTATTACGCTATCCAAGGTCAGTGAAAGAGGGAACCTAACTTAGCCTCAGAATAAACAATATTACTTTCAAAATTACCGGATTTCATCTTTTTTAACTTTGTATATCGCGATGAAACGTAAGCCTGACCCCAAACGAAATTGTTCTAAAAACGTTACCATTTTAAAGTAATGTTAACTACTTTTACTTTCTCACTATAGTATAGTAAAGAGAAAGTATAGTGATCGTAAAAAAATCGATGTTGAGATTTTTGTGGGAATATCCGTTTTGGGACCCCCTGAGTACAAAAAAAGTGTTTTTTACAAAATGTCTCTCTGTATTTATACAAAGCTAGAGAGGAAACTATTCAATCGATTTCGAACAAATTTGCACCAAACATGTCAATTAGGCCTGTATGGATGCGCGAAAAACGGTTTTGTAAATTTTTGAAAAACAACCCCCCTTTTTGGCCAAAAACCCCCCACGAATCAGTTATTTTTTTAATACAAAATAAACGGCTCTAACGATTTTGATAAAATTTGGCTTATTTGTAGGCCTTAATATGCAAAAAACCACATATTTCTAAAAATTCTCGTTTAGCTAATAATAATAATAACAACTGATTTTTGAGGGTTTTTTAGCCAAAAAGAAGGTTGTTTTTCAAAAATTTTCAAAATTGTTTTTCGTGAATGTACCCAGGCTTAATTGAAATGTTTGGTGCACATTTGATCGAAATTGATCGAATATTTTTCTCTCTAGCTTATAATAATAATATTTATTACTTACTCTCCTACTTTAATGTATCTCCTTACTTTAATACTTTAGTATACCTTGTATACTTTAATTGTACTTTAATACAATTATGAAGTCACAGTGAATCTGTTTTATAATTTAAATATGTTTGTGAGAAAGTATGCACCAGTTTCTGGTACTGTTTGTTTTGTTTTTTTTAGAAAGAAACGTGATAAAATTTAACCAATGGCGTTTAGAAGAAAATTTTTAACAATTCTGAGAAAGTTTAATTAAAATTGGTAATGCAGTTTTTTTGAATTAAATCGTTACAAACAAATTTATAATTGTCAATTTTATAATTTACTACAGATATATTGAATTCTACAATTTGGATCAATTGTGGTATCAAACAGTTTAACAAAATGATCCCAAATAAAATAAAAAGTTCGCAAAAATAATAATGAAATATTTGCTCACCAGGATCCACGGCGACCGCAGCGACATTATCAGTTAGCACACAGAGAGCGGTAACGCTCAAGAGCACTAAGGAGACCAGCATCTCCGGCCGTAGCTAAGGACACACTAACGGCCAGCAGCCCTCCAGCTCTAGCAGAAACCACTACGACTGCCTACAGTGATTGGATCAACATCTACACCTAATTTGGACACGCATTCAAAGACAGACCTTTAACACAG
>JAGFPH010006850.1:35935-56610 GCA_018207615.1 Philaenus spumarius
ATTTATTTAATACCAAATGTTTTAATGTAAACTGCAGAACAGCTGTTGTATGTTTTTAAATTCTCATGTATTTCTTATGGGGATTTTTCGTTTTTCGGGATCTCAAAAACCCCTTAATATTTAATTTTAGAAAAAACTTATATTTTTCCCTCGTTCCTTGAATCGATACCTTTAATTTGACACTTCTCCCATCATCCTCCGATTTACCAAATTCCACAATTTTGAATCTAAAATTTTGCTTACAGAATTATATATAAGGATAAGGATTGTAGACAATCGCGTATATTTTTCAGTACAGTAAACAATGACTTATATATTTTCTGTGTAGTAGGCAATCGCCTGCTAAAAACATATCCACGTTGAAGTATGTTCGAGTTCCATAGTAAAACAAATCGTTCCGCCTTAGCATCTCCAGCTATAAAAAGTAAGTTCTGCAAGGTTGTCTGCCCAGTGGGCGAAAGCAGTGGGTAACCCTTGGTCAAAATAGTCGTGTAGGCATATTTTAGGTCTGAATTATAACAGGGAGCATCTTATTGAACTGGAACCGTGTGTATGGTTCCGAATGTGTTTGACAAAATGAAATTAGTGCCCGTTTAGGATTTTGTAAAAAAAATCCGTTCAAAACACATTTTGTGAAATATTTTCTAATTTGTTCTGCCAAAATGTTGTACAATATGTAAGAAAGTACAAGAAAATTTTTAGACAAGTAAAAAGAGCTAAACAAATTGCAAATTGTAAATTCATTGAAGAGTCTGAACAGAAATGCAGGGCTTCTTGGAGCATTGTTAAAAACGAAATTGGTCAAACTCTATGTAAGCAGAGTAGAAATACAATTGAGGATTGTAACTTAACCAATCGGTTAATCAGTGAATTTTTTTTTAGCTCCAAAGTGGTAGGAAACAGATTTAACAATTATTTTGTGAACATTAATTCAAATTTGAGTCAGCCTAAGGTCGGTGGAAATAACTTGCAAAATAATTACAGGGATAGAGTTGTAAATTCCATTTTCACTTTCGAGCCTGTAAGTGAGATGGAAATCTGTAAGACAATTAATTAGTCAAAGAACTAGCGGCTTGTAGAGGCAATATGTTATCTATATATTCCAGGGACAAAACAGCTACGATAACAAAACTGCACATTCAGGTGTTCTTATGATAGCTGAATTTTATATACATCACTTGTTTTTAACCCTAAAATTACCTGATTTACACCTATATATTCCCGTGCTATTTAAATGGGAATTATTGTATACAATCGCCTGTTTTTAACACTAAAATCACCTGATTTACACCTATATATTCCCATGCTATTTAAATGGAATTATTATACACAATCGCCTGTTTTTAACACTAAAATCACCTGATTTACACCTATATATTCCCATGCCATTTAAATGGGAATTACTTTATTCCGTAACAAATTTTCGGGACACAATTAAGAAAAATGAATATTTTCCAACAAATTGTCATGTCCAGACCGTTAAAATGAAACCTCTCCCAGCTTTCTACCACCTCCCATTCACTCAAAATTTCATTGTAAAATTTGAGCTGACGGAATTAGATATATAGATAAAAAAAGCCGTTGGATGGGACCAATTTCAATTCTGAAAGCGTCTGTAAAGTTAATATCTGGTCCACTTACTAATATAATTAACCGAAGTTTAGAAATGGGGATTTTCCCTGATAATCTGAAATTTGCTGAGATTACTTCTGTTTTCAAGAAAGGTGATAAAGCATCAACAAGTAATTACTGCCCTAAATCGGTTTTACCAAATTTCTCAAAGGTTTTTGAAAAAGTTTTAAATACTAGGCTCTACTATTTTATAAATGATAAAAAACTAATATATCCTTCCCAGTTTGGGTATTGAGTACTGGGGATGCCCTTATTCACTTTGTAAATGAATTTGCAGCTGTCTTGGATGGGTGTTTTCTGTGATCTATCCGAGGCATTTGATTGTGTTGACCATTCCATTCTGTTGGGGAAATTGCAGGAATATGGAATTAAAGGTAGTTGTTTGTTGTCAATTAAGTCATATTTGCAGACCCGTACACAGAGAACAACTGTCTACAGGCGAAATTATAGATTCATGTCTGATTGGAATTCAATGGCATATGGTGTACCGCAGGGTTCCATACTATGCCCGTAATTATTGATAATTCATATTAATGACATTTCTCATGATACTAATTTGAAATTGATATTATTTGCAGATGACACAACTATTATTATACTATGACAAACACAATATTATAGCGAAGAAATTAATAATTAATTGAATATGTTTATATGTTATACGAAGATGTACGACTGTTTCCGAAGTTAAACGAATAGGTTTCTCTTCTTTAAATTTATGTAAACGAATATATTGATGACTCGGGGAAATCCCTGCATGCTCCGCACGCCAACCCCTACGGTGACATATGGTGATGCCAATGCAAACCACAAAACCCCTAACCATTTTGTTCATAAATTTTACATTTTTAAAAATGTTAAGGAAATGATTGATTGGGACACATGCACTTGGATCTAAGTTTTGTGGTGGGAGTAGCTGTGACCTGTATAATGTAAGGACATATCGCATATATTATTTCTCAAGACTATTTTTTTGTCGGTACGCCATAACTTCCATAAATTACATGAATAAGGCATCATTTTAAAGCTTTCCTTAACCACTACACCGGAAAAATAGACAAACAGCTTAAAATTCATGTTTCAATAACAAAAATTGATTAAAAAAACTTTTATATTATACTTTGTATGTTCCTAATGAAAGGCGCCATCTATTAACCATCTGTTTGACTAGCATGACAGCTGTTAGTTAGATTGTTTACACTGTAAGATTGTATAGGGAAACTGTTATTTATAAACCAATGTAAATAAATAAACTTAATTAACAGGATTAAATCAACGTGTTAAATCAGGTAAA
Source organism: Philaenus spumarius (assembly GCA_018207615.1). Lineage (NCBI taxonomy): Eukaryota > Metazoa > Arthropoda > Insecta > Hemiptera > Aphrophoridae > Philaenus > Philaenus spumarius. The sequence goes on from JAGFPH010006850.1 coordinate 38,862, forward strand.
TGTAGGCCTACTCCGAACTTGCGAAATATTCGCACGGGTCAGCTAGTAGATCGAAATAGACACGCAATATCCCCAATATTTGTCCACAAAATCCCTAATTTTGTTTATAATTTTTACATTTTTTGAGACAGGTATTTTAAATATTTTCGGAATAAAAATCATCCTAAAATATTCTCTGAAATGTCCTCTAAATTTCAATGAAAGTTTCGTCAAAATCGGTTCAGCCATTCCGGAGATTAGCCCGTCCAAACAGACAGACAGACAAAACATTTATAAGTGTGAGTTTAGGTTTTGGTAGTGGGTGAATAACAACGAGTTTAGAAAAAAAACTTATATTTTAAAATCACAGAAAGACACTTCAATTTTATTTATAAGCATAGATTAAACATCCACTGTGCGTCCGGGCTTTAGTTGGCAGTACAGGACATATGGGCGATTGCGGGGCTAATACCCGTCGTGACAACATGCGACTGTGGCTGTCGCCGCGACGCGTCTGCATGTCGACAAAGGCCTTATCGTTACTCACAGATGCATTAAAAAGGATGTTCACAAGTTATAGTTACCACCTAGTCTTCAACTTATATTCAGTATTGTGAACAGTATGATTTAAGAAGTAATAAATTTCGATAAAATACAATTATGGCTGTGTAATAAAAAAAGGAATGTATTCTATAAGATTGTTTTGGAGTAACAATAAACAAACAAAGAAACCCAAGACTACAAATAATATTATTTTTGTTACGAAGGAACAGTTTTGGCGTACTTAAGTGTTGTGACAACAGAAATAACCCAATGCTCTGGCGTTTCCTGTAAACAGATAAGGAATAGATTCCTCTTCTGTCCCATTTCATTGTTCGGTGTTAGTTCGTTCTCGGATGGTTTACCTTTATAAAAGGTAAATATTGCAAGCTTCTTTTAATATACATTGTATGGTTTACAAAAATAAAGATCTTCTGCTTTATTCAACTAAATATTTGTATGTGCATTGTGTAATGAAACATTTTTACTTTCTCACTATACTATAGTATAGAGACAGTATAGTGATCGAAAAAAAATCGATGCTGAGATTTTTGTGGAAATATCCGTTTTGGGACCCCCTGAGTCCAAAAAAGTGGTTTGTTCAAAATGTCTGTATGTATGTCTGTATGTATACAAAGCTAGAGCGAAAACTATTCGATCGATTTCAAACAAATTTCCACCAGACATGTCAAGTAGCCTGTGTAGATGCACGAAAAAGGGTTTCGAAAAAGTTTGAAAAACAACGCCCTTTTTGACCAAAAAACCCCCAAAAAATCAGTTATTATTTTTTTATAAAAAACGGCTTTAACGATTTTGATAAAATTTGGCTTAAGCCTTTAATGTGCCTTACCATATGCAAAAAAACTGTATCTTTCTAAAAATTCTCGTTTACCTAATAATAATAATAACTGATTTTTCAGGATTTTTTGGCCATAAAGGGGGTTGTGTTTCAAAATGTTTCAAAACCTTTTTACGTGCATCTAAAAAGACCTAATGACGTGTTTGGTGCAAATTTGTTCGAAATCGATCGAATAGTTTTCTCTCTACATAATAATAATAGTATTTAGTTAATATCCAACTTTAATAAAAAATCACCTCTCCTACCAAACCCTACAAGTCACAATGAATCTGTTTAATAATTTAAATATGTTTGTGAGAAAGTATGTGCCAGTTCCTGGTACCGTTTATTTTTTAAGTATAAGTATTTTTTAGTAGGTATGTATCGCCTATACATAAAATGTATTGGTAGCGCCTACATTAGTCAGGTTAGACTAACCCAGTACCTCGACGGATACACAAGTTGCCTACACTTCTACGCAAAAAACTGTATCGTCAAGTGTAACTAACCTAATATGAAAATCGCACTGATCCAAGTGACGTATTTACACATATGCATTTCAGCAAACAAATAATAATGTTGGGTAATACATTTAATTGAAAACATCTACAGTACCTCTTCTCTGCCGTAGAATCTATTGTGTTGTAAAATCCATGTAGCCGGTTCGAGTTTGACCCAGAACTAAATAAAACAGGTCAAATCTATGTTTAATTTCTTGCAGCAATAAAAAAGGAAAAGTCGTGAGAGAATGTAGACAATAAAAACAAAGTTAATGGAAGTCCCACATAAACATATAATTACGCCCGTATACATATAGAGCTGACGACACAAAGAAGTGTCCCACGATTTGGGTTTAACTTTCTAAACTTGTACATCCAGGAAGACCGTACACACATTCGGCCTATTGGTCGGTGTAATGGTCATCGTCTTCGTTCAAATAAACTAAATACGTGGGTTCGATTGTTGGTTACAGGCTTACGTGAAAACTTCACATTGCAGACAAATAGATAAATTATGTTGTTTATCCACATACTTTGTTGCTACAAATAATATATTTTGACATAACGACATGGATTGCTCCGAGCTAGTTGATTTCAATTTAGACGTGTACAATAAAATTAATTATCATTGACCTACGGAACAAATTAAAGTTATTATGCAGTGTGATTCACGAAGATATGCAGAAACTTCGTGACCTCATTCAACATGTAAAAGTAAAGAAAAAAGTTATATAAACATAGGTCCAGAAATGCCTCGTTTTCCAAATATCCGCCATTTTGTTTGTTTTTACAAAATAATTCATATCTAGAAAAATATTTAACTGATTGAGTTCAAACTTGGCATGAAGTTTAACCTAACAATGGTCTATCTCAAGGCAAATAATCTATTCTATCCAATGATGCGTTTCAAAATGTTTGTGAGAAAGTATGTGCCAGTTCCTGGTACCGTTTATTTTATAATTCGATCATGCAGCTGTTGAGCGAATTGTCAAAAATTAAGTTTATATTTTTTTTTTTGTTTCAACCGTATATTTGGGAAATTGGGCTACTAACGAAGGCGCTGAATAGCTGCCTTGTGTACGAAATATATTAATAGAATATGTTTGCACCTCAACGTAAAGCCCCGGCTCACGCGGTGCCTCGTTCCGCTAGTAGCAGAAATACTCGCTCTGCGAGTTGACTCCTTGACCTTTCAGCCTCGGATTATGGATTATGGTCTAATTATAGGTATTACATTGGTTAAATAGACGTAAACATTTATTTTATTTTTTCATTATTTATTTATTTTCTGGTATTTATTATTGCAGTGATAAACACACAATATGATTTCTTTTAGCCAAGTCAATAAAGGGAAAAAATATGCCTTTGTTGGATATAATTAGTGAAAAGCTGAAATTTTGTTTATAAAATTGTTAATGTTCTTTATGTTAGGAGAGCTAGTTTTAGTTTGGGGGATTATTTATAACCCTAAGTTATTAAGGCCGTGCCATTATCCACCACCTATGGTCCCGCCGCGCCGTGTCCCGTACTGGCTAAAACCGGCAACGACAGGTATCAAGCAGCAGAACATGTTTTGTCAAAACACCATCATTGACCATCCACCCATCACTCAAATTGCTATTTACATTATCTTAAATTGTCTGGGATATATACAATACTGGCACATAAAAGTAGAGAGTTTCAATTTTATATAAGGCCGGCCACACACAGAATCAGACACGGTAAGTCACGTTTAGTCAGTTTGACTAATAGCAACTAAAAAGGGGGGTTTAGCATGGGTGGTTATGGGGTGGCCACACACTTCATCGAACGAGACGAACAGACACAAACAGATGTCTAAATATGTGTTTTCCTTGACTGACGCAGCTCCCTCAAAAGACACCTTTAGTCAAAAGCTATCAGACACTGTCCGTCAGAGCCACCTGCGCACAACCCCTCCTTGTCACTTGATTTTCTCCAATTCATGTTTTGTTTTTTAATCTTATCCTGGTTTTTTTCCAAGATGTATTCGAACGTTTCGACTTTCATTCGACAGTAGTTTTCGATTTTTTGGGATGGTTCTCAACTCCTTAATAAGGTCTACGAGGTTCCTCTTCTCGTTTATAGGGTGTACCCAAAGTTCTCTGTTATTAGTGCCTTTTCAAACAAATTAATCAAGTTCCACATCATAATTATAGCTTACTCTTCCTTCTCTTCAAAGTTCGTTTCAAAGTTAGGTTAAAAACTTTCAATAAGCACTAAATGCACACAATACAACAATCTGGTGGACAGAAGAACTGAAAATGGAGGGACGCCATGACGCCCAGTGACTAAAACCCCCACACACAGGATCAGTCAATAACAGTCAAACAGGCAGAAAAGACTAAAGGCGTCTTTGACTATGACTGACCGTGTCTGATTCTGTGTGTGGCCGGCCTAAGACCGTGGAAACATTCTTGCTACTGTTTTATTCCAATCCAGTTTCGTCTTGAACATCAATTATTTCATCTACATTATTAGGACTGTTATCACATTAAAATCTTAAAACAATTAAGTTCTACTTTCCGACACCCACAATATTTAATACAAGATGTCTTACAGCTGCAAGACACGAGGTGCAGAAGGTCATCAGTCACAAAAGCCTTAGTACTTAGTGTTAGTGTTAAAGCTTTCCTATAACCTCCATTTTCTTTCATCTTTTCCATCTTCCAACTCCAAACTGTAGCATCCAATCTGTTACCAAGCCATGTCTGCATTTGCAAATAAACCCTGAACAAATTCTGATGAAGGGGGGGGGGGGGGGCTTTGCAAGGTCGAAGTTTGACCTTAGATTAGATTTTTTTGCAAGTTTTTGCAAGTAACGAGCTTTATTGAAGTTCATGTGTTTTTTCTGTTAAGATAAAATTTTCCCCGTTTGTTTTCAGTTCTTTGGAATCATCTTACGTAGAAACACCTACGCTTGTGTTTGAGCTTCTTCTGACTTTTGTAAAATGTCCAAGATTTTATTTTCCCAGATCAAAGAAAGAAGATGTTGTGTCACAACCTGTTATGGCATAAGCAAACAGATTAAGCTTCCTTTTGTCATTCAACTTATGGATGATTTTGGAAATCCTGTAATACACTTTTCCATGTAATCGTCCAGTTACTGGTTTTCAAAAGTAGATTGTTTGGTTCTCAGGCCCAAGCGCTACCAACAGTATTAATAAATTGGCGTATTAATAAATTGACAGTAAACAAAACATGTTCTGCTGCTTGACACTTGCCGGTTTTAGCCAGTCCGGGGCATGGTGGGTCCATATTTGATGGATAATGGAACGGTCCTAATAACTTAGCGTTAGGAATAATCCCCCGAATCAAAACTGGCTCTCCTAATATAAAGAACATTAACAATTTTATAAAAAAAATTTCAGCTTTTCACTAATTATATCCAACAAAGGCCTATTATTTCCCTTTATTGGCTTGGCTAAAAGAAATCATATTGTGTGTTTATCACTGCAATAATAAATACCAGAAAATAAATAAATAATGAAAAAATAAAATAAATGTTTACGTCTATTTAACCATTGTAATACCTATAATTAGACCAGCTATACAAATAAAAGTCCAAACAATAGGCCTTTACTGCAGATTGACCGCTGATATGCCAACGGGCTGATCCGGCCCGCGAGGACTCGTACGCCCTGCGCCACGCCATCTCCCTTTGCCAGGCCGATTTAGTAAACTGTCTGCACTTAACATTTATAAAACTTATATCAATATAAAGATTGCAAAATACCCTTTTATTTGAGCCATTTTTTCATAACTTGTCTCATATTAATAAAAAATAGCTAAACATGTAATTATTGCAATAGAAAAGTTCAAATTTTAACATTAAATTTAAAAATACACTGTAAATAATTGTTTTATAGCTTAAACGCAATTAAAATTTTTGATAGAGAATATTATAAGGATTACAATAACGAAATAAAAATGACTCTATCGCTTTTTATCTCTTAGATATTGACAAAATAAAAAGTCTTTCAAAAGTGAACTTTAAGGGGGAGGGGCGGGGACCTTTCAGAAAATATTCCTTATATTTTCCCATGAAAAAATCAGCTTTTCACTAATTAGTTCCGACTCAAACCCTTTATTGACTGGTCTACTAGGAACACGACACCAGTTTCAGGCGTTCGTGGGGTGTTTTGATTCATGTTCTTGAATGTGCGTGTGTTTGAGAGTGTAAGTGTGTTTATATACATGTTTATACAGGGTGGACCAGCTAAAGTGTGACAATAGCTAACTTTTAAAATACGATTCGGACAAAAATGTTTAAATATAACATCTGCCCTTAATTTTTGATATCTTTTGGACTGTGTATAAAAGTTTGTCAAAATCGGCCATTTTCAATCCAAAATGGCGACCAATTTCATTTTTTTTAAATAGAAACCCCCTATTTGTATGACGTTATTGGATTTTATGGGCAATTTTAAGACTTTTTTGTTCTTTACATTTTTTTGATAAACCTAACGGTTCTCCTGTAAAATGAAGTCGAAGTTTCATTTTCTTACAGCTAATCACTCATAAAGGTTACAATAACCAACTTCTAAACCATTTTCTTATCTTAGCCCTTTTTTTCATCAGTATGGATAGACCCATTTGAAGAAACCTGTTCTTAAATCTTAAAAAGGCCATTCGAGACTTTGGTGGTTGGTTTGGAAAACTCACTGAAAACAAATTTGATGCATCTCTGTAGTTTCCTCTACACTCTCCTAATATGAGGAACATACTGTAAGCTTCTTCATATGCATTCATTTTGCAAATACAACTCACACAAAAACACAATAAATTTGAAAGTCAGTACCTTAGAAGTTATCAGTACTGTGGTATAAACTAGATTAAAAGGCAACAATGAAGAATCCGGAAACAGCTGTTCCATTGTTGTAAAAAGATAACCAGCGTGACTGCTTTATTTCAAAGGCGTTTAAATACAAACCACTTTAACAATACTAATTTTAGTATGTGTCCTAAATTGCTCAATTGCTTTTGAAAGCTTTAATTAAATGTTATGGGAGAGTGATGGTTTGATATTTTATTGTACTAATTTGATTTAAAAAAAGTTTGTTGTCTGAAGCATGGTTTATATGTTGGTTATTGTAACCTTTAAGAGTGGTTAGCTGTAAGAAAATGAAACTTCGACTTCATTTTACAGGAGAACCATTAGGTTTATAAAAAAAATGTAAAGAACAAAAAAATCTTAAAATTGCCCATAAAATCCAAAAACATCATACAAATGGGGGGTTTCCATTTAAAAAAATGAAGTTAGCCGCCATTTTGGATTGAAAATGGCGGATTTTGAAAAACATGTATACACAGTCCAAAAGATATCAAAAATTTAAGGCAGATGTTATATTTAAACATTTTTGTCCGAATCGTATTTTGAAAGTTAGCTACTGTCACACTTTAGCTGGTCCACCCTATAGTGTAACATAATTTACTTTTAGTTTTATTTTACTTAGGAGATAAATCTGTATATTTTTAGTTCTCAATTTGTGTACATTATGTTTGAGAAGTAATTATTAATTTATAGTTTAATGTGAGTTGTTATGTATTGTATTGAAATTCGAGGTTAAGGATCTACTTTAGTGGCGGTCATCCCATAAGAACAATGTTAAATTTCAAACCATTTATTTCGTTTATTTTTTATCATACAATTGTTTGCAAGGTATCATTTTAAGCACAGTCACACAATACGCATCCGTTTTGCATTTTACATTTTTTTAATGCTTTTGATTTGTTGTGTAATTGAAATTTTGTAAGTAAAAAGTTTGACTCTTTTTTCCTAACACAATAAAAAATTAATAATGAAAAATAATTTGAAAGCAGGATTCGAAATTTTATAAAGAATATTCAGTTTTTTTTCAACACTCAATTACAAAAGATAGACTTATAAAATGGTTTGAAATGAGGCAATGTCAAAGCGTTCAGGTGCAAGAAATTGCACTGTTTAGATGGGGATATAGTGAGAAGGTCTTGCGTTTCCGGTTGCTTTCTCGTTTACTGGAACAGACCCTTTAGTGGAAGAGAGAACCTAATGTTCCTAATAAGATTGTTATTATTATTACCTCCAATTATTGGACATTTTTGGCTAACTAACTCGTCCGACCGACTTAGAAAACCAAAGTGTGTACGGAATTTTATCAAATCGGATGTAAAATGCGGCCATTAGCGTGCAAACAATTAAATACTTATATATATATATTTTAATCACACTCCAAAAAGTGTTCCGTGAACCTTGATCGGTGCTCATCGATCACTCCCGACTTAGGTCTCACCAAGAATCACGGCAAAGCTTATCTTTCCTTTGGAAATTCGATAATGATACCCGAATTAGAGATTTATCAAAATGTTGTAGAAAGAAAATTTGCCCCAGTAAAATTCCCAATAAGGTATTTAAAGAAATATAAACAATGGAATATCTATTGGTTAGCGTTTTTTAAAGCTATGTCAAATTTCATTGCAATAGCTTCAACAGATTCAGAAAAACATTCCTGTGCAGATAGACATACGTACAAACGAAAGCTCTTATACCGGTATTTCAGTTTTTTTTTATCAAAGGTTTTAAAGACAAATTCAAAATCGGGATTTTAAAACTCCAAATTTTTATAAATTAAAGGCTTCATAAACATCTCCATTGAACGTTAAAATATTATGTGTATTTGAAATTAAGTTTATTGCATGATTAAAAACACATAAAATACATGTCAATTTGCCAAACTAAGCAAATTATTTTACCATTGTTGTAATTACCGTTGTCTTGGAAACCGATCCGCCAAACAAAATTATGCACACATCTGTTTAGAACATTAAAACATCAAATTACTTTCGTCATTTTCAAGTCTTAACATTAATAACCCAGTTGTTACAGTTTACTATTTAACTGCGCTACATTAAAATTGACCGGTGCAATGGAAATAACAATCCTTTTACAGAAATAGGCGACGGTCTTCCTTTGCTGTAATAATTATACAAATCGCACTAGCGACGTCACGGAACAGCTGTTTGCGTAGCCAGCGCTACCTACCGTGCTTTGGTCTAACTGATCTAGCCCAACAGTCTGTCGTCTGATATAGTCAGGTGTGGTTCGTTGTAGGAGTTAACGGTAAGACGTCTGCATAATAAATTACTAAAGTGGTTTATGTATTCTGTATTATAATTAATTATGTTAACTGCTTTAGAGTATTTAAAGACGTTGCAACAATTTAATGATGCAATTAGCATTACTGCATTTTTTAACTAACCTACAAATGATCAGTATATACTTATGATAATATTATTGGAAAAATTGTGTTTCAATATTTCTAAACAACAATGTTAAAATCGTTCAAATGTAATGTGATGTAGACAATTTACAAAATTTAAATTTTCCTTTCATTATTATTTTCATTTTTAAGAACCTTGTACCTTTGTCTGCCTGCGTGAAGTTTCTCAAAAACGGATAAACGCTACTTGTTGAATTTTGACACATTTATAAATTAAGTTAACCTCATATATTCCATTAATGTTAATTTTTTAAAGAATTTTAATGCTGTTCTCAAGAATTTCTTCAAGAAACAGTTACATTTTCGAAAAAATTGTGGTGTAAAAATAAATTTTACTTTCACAGGATGTAAAAGGGTATGTATTATTGTGTAATGTTTATATGTATGTACCGGTATAGTTTTTTTAATAATAATTTATTACTGACTTTTTTACTGCTTACGCTATATTCATAGTCTTGTTTAGATATTTGTTTTATGTTTTTAGAAGTCATAATTTGTTGTTTATTCTTTAATTGTTTTAGTCTTTTAGGAAAATCTACCCTATACACGGACTTAGAGTCTTTGTGGGGATTTTTCACGGATGTATTTCTATATATAAATAAATAAAGTTGACCTCTGAATTCAAAACAATTCAATTATGTATACAGAGTGATACAAAGTCTGGCCACCTCTTAATAATTTTAAAATTGTTGCACATACCAACTCCGTACTTTCGGGAACCTCTTAAATTTTTTTGAAAAAACTATTTTATTTTGGTTTCACATAATTTAACCTCCATCTTGAATGTAACTTTGTTTTTTTTTAATGGGAAGGTGGTCATGTGATACATTATTTCGATGTAGAATTTCAAGTGAAGACCAATGGAGAAATTTGCACATCCATATCTTTAACCGATTGAAAATGGCATCTAAAAAACCAATAAAATCGTGTTTTCCGTTTTTGCCCCATTTTGCTGTACTATTTGTTTTACTCAGATTTAAATAATCTTTCAAACGATATGCCACACAACGATATTTGGGAGTATTTGGTTGAAATACTCGAAATCAATTTTGAAAAAATGAAAATGGCTGTAACTCAAAAATTTTAAGTACCCCTAAATATCGTTGTGTGGCATATCGTTTGAAAGCGTATTTAATTCTAAATCCAAAAAAGAATAATAATACTAAAAATAGTACAGTAAAATTTAAAAAAAAAATACAAATGGTAAAATTTTTCTTTTTTAGTAACAAACGAAATGGTTTTAGTATTTTTTATCTACAAGGCAAAGGATAAGCGAGTTATGTTTACTGAACTGAAAAGGATATTTTGATTCCTGGCTAATTTGATGTGTCTCAGACACCTAAAGATGTCAGTTTTTCACACGGCCGTCATTTTGATTGGGTAGTTGGTTTTGTTAGTTTTATGTAGTTTGGACTTTATGTAATAAAACTTGGTGTGTATGGAAATTTTTAGTTATTTCCACTAACAGGTCAACGTCTGTGAAAATTTGAAGGTAGATGTGATTGATAAACCTACTATATGTAAAAATACTATTTTACTAAGATTAAAAAAAAGTTATCCGCCATCTTGAATGTAACTTGGTTTTTTTAAATGGGAAGTTGGTCATGTGATACATTATTTCGATGTAGAATTTCAAGACAAAACCAACGGTATCCATATCTTCAACCGATTAAAAATGGCGGCCAAAAAACACGAAATCGTGTTTTCCGTTGTTTCTCCATTTTGATGTACTATTATTTTTTTTAATACTAATTATTATTCTTTTTGGATTTAGAATTAAATAAGCTTTCAAACGATATGCCACACAAAGATATTTGGGAGTATTTAAAAATTTTGAGTTACAGACATTTTGATTTTTTCAAAATTGATTTCTAGTGGTTCAACCACAATCTGTTACACAGACAATCTGTGGTTCATAGAACAATCTGTTACACTTATATACAAAACTCAAATATATTAAAGTAGCATTGCGTTCGTGGCCTAACCGGCTAAGGCGCTAGTCTATGGTGATGGACTCTGCTGGTTCGAATCTCGGCAAGGCCAAAACATTTTTCTTACAAAGGTATGAGGTATAAAGGTATGAGGTTTCATATAAAGGTTTTTTTTAGAGGTGTAAACGATATAGTAAAAACAAAATGGTAGCTAGACAGATGGAGCATTTAAAGACTTTTCACTATTGAAACTTTTTATTGTAAATGATGCGATAAACACGTATGTGAATATTAGGCTTTATTTTTGAAACACCCTATATAAGAAATCTATAGATGTATTCAACATTTAGATAGAAACCATCGTAACATAATCTGTTAACATTAATGCTTGGAAGTAATTTTGTTTACTACAACGTACTTCTTGCTAGTTTTACTGCTAGTTTTTCTTGCTAGTTTTTAGTTTGTACTGTGGCGATCGTACTTCATTTAAGTTAGAAAATGGCATCCCAAATCTTGACGCTTATGTGGGAAATATTTGGTCGACTATAGAATTACTTAAACATCGTATTTTGACATTACAAGAACTGTGTTGGGGATTTAACTGTAACAGAAATAAAAATTACATAACCATGAGTCGGAGTTAACAAATAGAAAATGTAGTGCGTAACGGAAAAAGTGTTATTAATTGGTTGCTATGGCAATGACAAATATAAAATACGAGTAACGAAAAAGCTTTATCAAATTGGTTGTTATGGCAATGAGTGTAAATACATTCAAGAAACATGTAAGAAACATTCAATTTAAATTAAGAGACTATCGGTTCCGTCCGGCGTAGTTCAGACTTATCGCCAAGCGCTAGAAAGTAATTTTAAAGTCTAGGCCTAACCTAAAATTATTGATTGTATGTTGCCGCTAAGACAGGTAAAATAAATTAAACATACACACAATCATTTTAGATTGGACCTAGACTGATGAACCAAAAATGATGTATTTACATCATTTATTGAATGTATTTACAATGAATGGACATTTAACTGTGTTTGCCATATTAACTTTTATGTTATAATTAATTCTACATCTTTATTATAATAACATTAAACGCATGGAAACAGTAAATATTTGTACAAAAAACAAACTAATAATATTGAAAGATTAAAATTATGTGTGTATGTTGCCGTTAAAGCTGGTAAAAGAATTGAAGAAAAGGCGTGATGAACTTCGTTCCTGTCGGGGGTCCCACGATCGCACACATTTATTTTTATTTTTATTTTTGAAGGCGCACTACACTTGAGCGTGATATTGATTGTTACATCTAAGCGTCTCAGTAATACGTACGCTCAAATTGAAGTATTGTTATTATTTACTAAACATTTCGTTAAAACTGTGTTTAGATAATTAATATTGTAGGTATAGTTAGTACAAACTCTATTGACGGCGTCTTTTTATGCTTTCAGATTACCTAGCAAGACTTCATTAAGTCCAAGAAAAAAATGTAAATCTCCAAATTTCGCGACGAATCCGACGCGACAACATGTCGGTCCGCGTGAGACCAGTGTCGCAACAGTTAAACGCGACAACGGCGTCGTGGCCGAAAGTCAAGAAGCTGCAGCTAAAAACAAACAAACCATCGTCTAGCGGTTCCGCGCGCCTCCGTCCCGACACGGCCACATTGGACAAACCTCTCATGCTCGACCCGGGACTGATCCGCAAGCTGGATATGACCAGGATAACGAGAGAAAGGCTTGTGACGATAGAAAACCTCGTAGCGACTCCGAAGAAGATCAAAGCTTCTCGAGCGAAGGAGAAGACCACGATAGTGTCTCCGAAGTGTAAAAGGAACGAACTGAAGGTGGCCGAAGACAGTTGGGAGGACGACAGTTCCGTCTCGGAGGAACCGAAACTGAGAAAACTTTCCAGAGCTTTGAATAAAACTTTTAGGATACGATCTCACGTCAGGAAAAGTTTAAAAGAAGTGTTGACGCCTTCGCCCACGCTGCACGTATCGGGCGACGCGGACATAATCAGGAGTACCAAGTCGCGCAGTCCGGTCCCTCGAGAGAAGGCAGAGTTCGGGCTGATCGAGATAGTACCTCCTCCGTGTTGTACGTGCGGACGTAAGGAGCAACCGGAAAGATTGCACGCTCATCCGAAACGCGCTTTGGTAAAAAAGAACAAGAAAGACGACCAAGAGAACAAAGAAGTACAAAAGAACACGGTCAGTAAACCGGTGCCGATTAAATTTCGCAGCGGTAAAACGAGGCCGAAAGTCATCGAACAACCGCCTACTCCTGAACCGGAAAAGAAAGAAGTGACCCTGCTCAGACGGGAAACCTTCAAGGTCGAACGAAGTAACAGAAGACATTTACCGGTCGTATGTAAGAAGGAATCTCCTGTTCCTGTGTCCCCTTCAAGACTGACCGCTAATAAGATTAGAAGATCGCCTGTGCCGAGTAGTCCGGAAAAGAGAACACCTCAGGAGGTACCTACGATTAAGGAGTTAGGTGCCATGTCCGTACCTAAGAACCCCGTGGTACATTCGGCGTCGTCTAGACGGCCGAGGACTATTGTGTGCTATTTGTGTTCCAAGCAGTTCTTCACTACGTCGTTTCCTATGCACGAGCCGCACTGTCTTCAGGTAAGACATAGTCATTTGTTATTAATTTTTATCCTTTATGTTACCAATTGTAAGGACCTAACAGAATGCAATATATGTGGAGGAAACGTATACCTTTCAGACTCAACTGAAATCTCACTATTTCGTACTTAAAGAACGAAGGGAAAATATTTGTTTCAAATCCCAGAGTCTCATCATGTCGGAACTAGACGTAAAAAACTTTAGGTGAAAATACATACAAAATGTGTACTTTTATTATAGCAATACAGAAACAATGTATACAACAACGTACTGATCTTTGGTCATAGATCGTATGGTTGGAGCCGGGGGATACAGGGGGAGGGTCATGACCCCCAAATATTTTTTTAAGGCCTGATTTATATGTTTGATTTAACCCTACAAGCGTCAAAAAACACTATAGTGTCGTCTCAGCCCGCCGAGCAAGTGGTAGACGGCACTATTGTATCGTCTGATTGTATTGAACATTTCATCCACTAAAATCATCCAACCTCAATGAAATAAAAACCATTGGAAATTGTTTTAAACATTAATTTTTGTATTTATAAATTTGATTTAAAACGTATATTTACATATTTTGTAATCATCGTTTTTAAATTGTAGTTGTATAAAAAGATGCCACCACGCAAGAAAACGCAAAGAAAAGACACAAAACTTGTCAATTTTCTAAAGGTCATAATCGTTAGACAGACTTGTTTTGAAAAGAATATAAGGTCACCTTTGGATACGTCAAGATTTGAACTTTCTAACACTGCTTTCCAATCATTCGTCACATTTACAATTTCTTAGAAACGAAGTTTTCTGTTAACCCTTAAGATTTGACGGGTTTTCAACCAACGAGCAAGCATATTTTGTAATCGATATATCTAGTACAAATCGATACACTTATACATTGATGTTTATACGGAATTTAGTGTAAATTATATATTTTCGTTTGATATAAGGAAAACCTTATTTAGTGTTCATCGGCTACAGCTATTATATTTTCTGTGAAATATGTTCCATTGCACCGATTGTCTTAGCACATTTAGCCCAGCCAATGGAGCAAAATGAAGGCTAATTTTGTTATTGAATTTTAACAGCAAGCGACGTCCATAGTAACTTTAAGGGTAGCACATAGGTATGTAAAATACAAAAACTATAGACTAATAATATATTATATTCATTGTTGATAGCCTTAGAACTACATATATTATATATATATATTATTTATATTTTTTCAAATGTAGTCAGTATTTGTTCTTTACCTTTTACCTATTTATTTATGTGACGTGTACAAAAAATGTACGAAAATATGTGTAACTTTATGTGTTGTGTATATATAAGTGTTAAGTGTACATAGATAGCTGGCCTGATGATGCTGCCTGTGGCAGTGAAACATGTAGCCACATAAAAGGTAAAGAACAAATACTGACTACATTTGACAAAATATAAATAATATATATATATAACTAATAATATCAACGAAAACCCCAAAAATTCCAAATTTATTGTTATGTTTGTTTATAAAAAATGCTTAAAAATTCCTGGCCTGATAATTTTTGTATTTTATATACCTAAGTGTAAGTGCTACCCTTAAAGCCCCTGTGGATGTCGCTTGCTGAAATTCCATAATGTGAGAAAATCTCTATTGGTTGGGCTAATTGTTTTACGGAGCGCGACCGCGCCATATGGAACAGTATGACTTGAATAAGTGAGAGCTTGTGTTAGGTTGTTTTAAATTTAGTAAAACTAAGTGGACTTAATTATCGTGTCGTGGGGTTATTGATTTTAGTACCGCTCCTGTTTACTCTTTAATAATTAGTGTTTATTTTATTCTTTAATCTGTAAGAAACTCTTAACCTTTCAAGACAATATTTATATGGCCTAGAAATGCATTAATAAACTATTTCATAGAGTTTATATATTTTTTAATTCCTGAGACCCGTTGTTGTTAAATTCTCGGTAATTCTCTCTTATGACCCCTTCCAAAATAAAATTCTGTATCCGCCCCTGGGTTGGAGTTCCCCACTTAGTTATTCTGTCTTTGTATGTAACTTTATTATAAACAATATAAATGCTAAAACCATTCACTTGTACCATATACAAATATCTTATACAAGGTTGGAGGAAGAAACGAAACAACTTTCAGGACGTGTTCTACTAGTGAAAATAAAGAAAAACGTTCTTGTGAACATAGATTCGGAAATGCTTCGTTTTCCAGTTATCCACAATTTTTTTTACAAAAGACTCAATATCTTTGGACGTAGGAAATGCACAGAACGCAAATTTTTAACACATATTTGGTATGGCATCTTTAGTCATTTACAAAAAATCTAAACTTTTTCCTATATTTTAAAAATGGCGGCCGTTTAAAATTTTTAATTTCAAAAAATATAATAATTTAGGAAACCGAAAAAGTTAATTTTTAATAACAAACAAAGCGGTTTTTGTCTTTCCCCTTAGGTCAAAAGTAAATCGAGTTACGGCTAAAACTCAAAACATAATTTCTTGGTATCGTCTATAAACAACAATAATAGTAGATTAAGAGGCACCCTAGTTGACGGTGCCAGCAGGTAGACAACCCTTTTGCGGAAACTGACTCATAAGCCGGCATTACTAAAGACATTTCTCTAATATTTGTCTACTATTAAATTTTACACGATTTCGTTTTTGATATAAAAAATATGATTGTATTACGAATAAACTATTCATGGGTAAATGTAAATTAAGTATAAATATATATCGTAACAGACAGAATAGTCAGAGACAGTGATTGTGAAACAATGGCTTCATGCAGGATAGTACGCAGTTGGCAGGCGGAATGAGAAGTAGAGCGTTCCGCCAACTGTGGTGCCCCTAACTCTAGTAGAGTTTGCGCCTCGACCTTGCTGCCTTTTACTATGGACTAGTTCGCTTCAAGATTTTGTATCCCAACAGTCAGACTTGGATCAGAAGGTGCCCTACGGCAAAACCCCCAGGGGATTTTAAACGGGTACTTTTATGGTATTTTACGTTCTGGTCGCTGGAACCAGTCAGGCTATAAGGTTGTGTAACAAAAATGTGCAGAATAATTTTTTTTTTAATGTAAACTCCAAAGAAAGAAAATCCCTTTTTTTCATGCTAGTACGAAAAATTAAATTTACTTCTGTTCAAAATACGTGCTTCTGGTTGTTGGATTTTTGGCTAACGAACTGGTCTGAGATACTTAGGAAACCAACGTGTGTACCAAATTTGGATCAAATCGTAAGTAAAATGCAGGCGTAAGAGTGTGAACACACACACATATGCATATATACATTTTAATGACACCCCAAAACGTGTCCCTTGGACCATGATCGGTGCTCATTGACTACGCCGGACCAAAGGTATAAGAGTCGCTGCAATAGCTCATCTCTCCTATGGAAATTCGCTAATAAAAGCGTAGTGCTGCTCATGAAAGTAGGAATGAAGTAAGACTAAAGACGTTTCAGTAGCCTACAATGTAAATATCATTATTTTGATAGGCTGACTTTTTGTAAGGTTTAATTGAACGGTTAGGCTTAGTTTAACTGTTTAAGCCATTTTTACACGGTTAGGCTTAGTTTAACGGTTTAAGACTTTTTTTTTACACGGTTAGGCTTAGTTTAACGGTTTAAGCCCTTTTTTACAAGGTTAGGCTTAGTTTAACGGTTTAAGCCTTTTTTACAAGGTTAGGCTTAGTTTAACGGTTTAAGCCTTTTTACATGGTTATGCTTAGTTTAATGGTTTAAGCCTTTTTTACACGGTTAGGCTTAGTTTAACGGTTTAAGCCTTTTTTACACGGTTAGGCTTAGTTTAACGGTTTAAACCTTTTTTTATACGGTTAGGCTTAGTTTAACGGTTTAAACCTTTTTTTATACGGTTAGGCTTAGTTTAACGGTTTAAACCTTTTTTTACACGGTTAGGCTTAGTTTAACGGTTTAAGCCTTTTTTTACAAGGTTAGGCTTAGTTTAACGGTTTAAGCCGTTTTTTATACGGTTAGGCTTAGTTTAACGGTTTAAACCTTTTTTATACGGTTAGGCTTAGTTTAACGGTTTAAACCTTTTTTTAT
>JAGFPH010006850.1:61581-72833 GCA_018207615.1 Philaenus spumarius
CAAATCCCCCCTAAGATTTCAAATTTTTGAAACCGTTTCTTATGAGCACCCGCGGCCCTAGAGGAAGCTACATACCAAATTTCATTCCAATCCGTTCATTAGTTTTTGAGAAATCGTGATCAGTAAGTCAGTGGATTTGGTTTTTATATATTATAGATTGCTTTATCTCGGAAACTATTGGACGATGTAAATTCGAAAACATTCCGTTCCCGGCGCTACGTCAAATGGCTCGAACGTGTCATAGAATACCCAGTAGAGGAGTAAGAAAACCCAATGTTCTTATTGATTTATCTCGGGAACTAAATATTTCAAATGGGACACAGCAATGTTTCAAATACGAGCATATTTCGTTCCGAATCCTCGTCAAATTAGCCCTATACCATTACTAGAAATTATACAGGAAACCCCTATTTTTTACGAAGAAACCATATTACAAGCCCGTGTTATGTTGGGCCATTGTTAGGCCCAATATTATTTTCGATTTTCATTAATGGTTTAAGTTTAGATGTTCTTTTTCTTGTAAGTCAAAAAGACATTTTTTAATTGGATAATGTAGCAACTAGTATTTTATTAAACGCACCAAACGATTGGTCGAGATAAATTGACTATTTTTAGTGAAGAATAATTCGATCACGCAGCTGAACCGCTGGCGTGAGTTGAGCGAATTTCCAAAATTAAATTTATATATGTTTTTGGGTTTCAAACAACTATTTGGGAAACTGATCAACTCACGTAGCTGCTGCCAGCATGTACCAAATATATGCCATCGGTCACCAAGGTAAAAGCCGTGGATTTAATTGTGGTATTTTTACGGTATTTTACGTTTTTATTGTTTCTGGGGGAACCAGATGGGCTATAAAGTCGCGTAAAAAAACAAAATGTGCAGAATTATTTCATATGTCTATTTTTTTAAAGCAAACTTCAAAAAAGTTTATTTCTAGTACGAAAAATCTCAAAAAATTGTTACTTCCGGTCAATTTCTTTCTTTTTTTTTTTTGCTAACGAACTCGTCCAAGAGACTTAGAAAACCAACCTGTGTACCATAGTTGGACCAAATCGGACATAAAATGCGTCCGTTAGAGTGCGCACAATTATGTACATGATACTTCCGGTCAAAAATTTTGTCTACTTCAGGTAAATTTGTTTGGCTAACTTACCTGTTCAAGCGACTCAGAAAACCAACGTGTGTACCAAATTTGGACCAAATCGGACGTAAAATGCGTCCGTTAGAGTGCGCACACATACATACATAAATATATAATATACATATATACGTGTTCTGGGGTCTGGGGACCATGATCGGTGCTCATTTCCTACTCCCGACCTTGGGTCTTACCATAAGGGCCACTGCAATAGCTAATTTTTCCTATGGAAATTCGCTAAACAACTCAAAGACACCTTACAAAATAAATATAAACATAGTAATAAGCCTGCCTATGAAAATGTTGTAACTTGACTTGGCATACAAATTGAGATATCGATCATGTTAAGAAGACATTGTTAAGGGCGATTTATTTATTAGTAAATCTTAAGAGGCAAGTAACTTTTAAATATTTAAAAATATCATATTTGGCACTCTTGAAAGTATTCTAAGACATCGACTACCAATTTGGGGAAATGTAATAGGCATGCACACAATTTTAATTCTTCAGAAAAAAGCTTCAAGAATAAATCCAGATTAGAACATTGCGAGCCCCTGTTTGTTGAAACTGTTATTTTGACTTAACTTTTTGTGCTCTAAAGGATGTAAAGAGTAATTTAATTCCGATTAGAGGCCTAATTGATAATTGTAACAGCAGATTTGATTTTATGATGGAACAATCAAGACGTAGATTAAATAAATCAATTAATTACAATTAGTTTTAGGAATCAAACTATTCAACAAACTGCCTTTCACCTTTCAAAGCTCATCAAATAATGATTTGAATAATACATTTTATGAATGCCTGAAAGAGTACCCATTTTATAAATCAGTGTCGGATCTAGGAAATTTCTCAGGGGGGGGGGGGGGGGCAAGTCAGCTCCATGCCGCCCCTGTATCTGTTTTCACTATTCAATGCAATAATAAATAACAAGATAAAAGTAATAGAACAGGTTTTGTTTCTTGAGCTAATAACTTTGAAAATTTTACATAAATCTGTTTTTTACTGTCGTACATGAATTCTTTGCACCTTCCTCTAAAAAAATGGTACGGAACACTCTTGTATTGGGGTATAATTACTAGACCCTATATTTGGCGGATTTTTGAAAAAATGCTTGCAACACGCACCGAAATGGCATGGTATCGCAGAAATTTAGAATGAACAGTTCTAGGTTTAAGTATTCAATTAAATTTATTCTTATTGTTAACTACCTCTAAATGTAGATTTAGGTAGATATTGTAGACGCCAACACTATACTACACAAATGTATATTTGATATTAAACTATGTGAGCTTAAGGCTGAAACTGTACCACTGATTAATTGAACACTGTTACACAGTTCACTTAATTTTACAATGTACAAGCAGACGCACCGCTAGTCAACTGCAACTGGTACTGTCTATGTGTCTTTTCCCGCCTTTCTCTATGAGTCACAGTCACAGGCATAGATATGTACAGTAGCCTCAATCTTGGAATTGTGTCTGAGAGGGGAAGGTACAACATTAAGAACGTGAGACGCAGTCAGTTACGGAATTGTAATTTTCTTAGTTAAATGTAATTTGTGATCCTAGTTTTCGTGGAATTGGTTGTACAGATAGCGCCAATTAGGATGGAGGGGTTGTGCAAGTCTCCTACGCCGTCTCCCTCCACATTTCCCCTCTTGTGGCGGAATACCGTCAGAGCAGCCTGTCCTACCTTATTCAGGTCTTCTATTTGGTGGTGACTGTTCTGAAGATTTACAGTCGAGTAGGAGAGGGTATGACTTTACAGCGCATGCTCAGGTGACGCATCACGCAACTTGGAACTATCTGTACTGCCAAGGCAGGTTCGGGGAGAAATAGAAGGGATGACACGCCATTCAGGCCAGACACATTCCTAGTCTGAGGATACTGTATTACTATTATTTATATCTATGGTCACAGGCCACCCTCCCCTCCCCTAGCTGCCTGTTTGTTTTTCGGCAATGAAACAAGCAACTACGCAATTCACATCAACGCAAGTAGTGCTCTTCTGTTATTTAATTTAAATACGCTTGTTTTACTTTTACGTTTACGTAAAGCAAGGATTTGAGTAAACTATCTGTAATAGTTTTAAACCCCACCAGTATAAAAAGAAAGTGTACTGATGATATCTAAATTTTATGTTTTTATATATATTATGTCACTATGAAACTATAAAAAAGGATAAATTTTGCAATCCCATTTTGCCACGAGGGGCAGTTGCACCATTTTGCCTCTCCCCTCAATCCGGCTCTCTTATAAATTGAACGAATATTGAGTAAACCTAGGTCATCTGTCATGTTAGTTTTAAGATTTAATACTTAATTAAACCTGTATAATATATTATTATACATATTATGACGAAGTCTATTGCAATCAGTGGCGCACCTGCGGGGGGGGGGGGGGGAAAGGACCCGCCCTTCCCTCCCAGAATGTCTTTTTAGTAATATGCATTTTATTTCAAAACTAATCGGTCGTTAAATACGCACTCGATATTCAATTAAAAATTACAT
The DNA here is from genome assembly GCA_018207615.1 of Philaenus spumarius. Classification (NCBI taxonomy): domain Eukaryota; kingdom Metazoa; phylum Arthropoda; class Insecta; order Hemiptera; family Aphrophoridae; genus Philaenus; species Philaenus spumarius. Next base: position 65,236 of record JAGFPH010006850.1, read on the forward strand.
TTATGATTGAATTCGTGATGTGATCACTAAAAAATTATCGTTTTTTTAGAAATAAATATGATCCTTACCATGATTTTCTAACAGTGATGATCCAATCCTGGCGGCGTGGTTCATGAGTTGTCGATGGTAATGAATGTTTATGCACCATTGTCTGACTCAAGCCCGTCACCATTCTACAAATTACCTTTGTTCAAAATAATATTGAATCCAAGAACCATGCAACTAAAAAAAAAAAAATAAAAAAAAAAAAAAAATAATAATATTGTTCATTATATCTTTGTTTTTCGTCAAATATAAGTTATCTTAACTGGATTTGGGATCTTATTTATCCCTATACACTGGTGATCGGTGGAATAATGGTTTTGTCAAACTTTTTAGTTAATTTCAAAACTAAAAGCTTAGTTAAATAGCTGTAAGTAGTAACTTACTATTAAGTCCAGTAATTGGTACTGGAAATAAATGTTAACTAGTTATAACGGTTACTTATTGATGCCGGTAAAAAATATCAGTTATAGGAAATAACGCTAATCTCTACTACGGACTGCCCTAGGCTTGAACTTGTAGCCTAAAGCTAGCTCCCCTCCCTTTAACTATTTACACTCTGACTTCAGCAGATTCTTTGTGTGCAACCCATATAGCACGACCACGGTCAGTGTGAATCCAGAATTCCTATTACTGATCTAACTATTATTATATAAGATGGAGGACACTTGCCACAAAATTGCCAGTTATCTTGGCAAATTATCTTACTCGAAACGTAGTTCAAAACTCAATAATAAAATGTAGATTTATAAATCAGATTACATTTTTAGGCAAACTTCCGCGTTTACGAGTTCCTTAAAACAGAACTGCATTCAGTACAGCAGAAATCCGAAGCACGTTTCGTGTACAAATTTGTAACCGATTCCGTTGCAATGGAAGGGATAAGGTCAAGGCAAGTCAAAGGGAATCGGAGCCCTCCGACCTGAATCCCGCCCGCCGCGGCTTTAAACCAGGTCAATGCATGATCGATCCTGCCGCGAAGGTATCAATTTGTCTTACTGTCAGGTCAACACCCCGTCAATAGAATGACACTGTTATTAGGGTTCAATAGTAAGACCAAATTCAGTTAGGGTTTTATTGTCGCTAACATTTTACTGTGTAATTGACAAAAGGAAAAGTTTTGCAGATGCATGTCTACAAATATAAAAATAAAATTTGTACATAACATTAGATTTTTATCGAATGATAGGGAAAGATAAAAATAGTGGCGACACAATAGTCTCTACTCTTATGGTGAGACCTATGGTCTGGAGTGGTCAATGAGCACCAAGCACACGTTTTGACCACTCGTTTTGGTGTGTCATTAAAAATTATATATATGTGTGTGGGAGTGTGAGGGAGAGTGTGTGTGTTCGCACTCAAACGATCGCATTTAACGTTCAATTTGGTACAAATTGGGTACACACGTTGGTTTTTTAAGTCGCCAAAAATCCATCTATCGGAAGTACGTTTTTTGATCGGAAGTAAAAACTGTTTGAGATTTTTCATACTACAATGAAACTTTTTAGGGGTTTCATCTAAAAAAAAAATATAGAAGATTAATCTGCTGCACATTTTGTTTTTACACGTTCTTATAGACCCTGTGGTTGCCTCAAAATCAACACGGTTGAAATCCACGTGGGGAATTTTGTGGCGCGGTCCTCGTCTATTATCCGCTTACAGTTTAGTTGATAGCATGGGTCTTATGTAGGCTTGCCGCGCTACTACCTGACCTAACTACATCGGCTCCTATTCACTACCAGGGCTCTATAACAAGGGCTAAACCGTTTCTTTGATCTCGGCACTGTGCCGCCAGTTTCACTCTGACGTCACTGTGCAGATAACTGCGAAGACTAAAGCAGTGGACTCCTTGTGCGCGCTGTCGTTTACTCGCTGTTGTAACTCGACGGAAAAGCTTCAGCAAAATAAAACTTACATATTCTTAATCTGCATAAAGTACGGATTCTAACAGTATAAACAACTTTTATTTTAACAGGTATTTCGAATTTTAATAATTGAAAATATTTAAGAATTATTACAGACTGACATGGAAAAGTTACTAAGCGAGGAAATTTTTTATTTTTGGGTTGCAAACAAACTTCCAGCGGGAAAGTTGTAGCCAATGAGTTGACCTAAACTTTTCAATTCACCGATTTGTGATAAAATGATTACATAATTATGAAATCGTTTTTAAGTGAGCGCGAGGCGGCAACGCGTCGCCACTCCCGGTGTACTGTTGTTTGATAATGGAATATTTACATCCTTATCCATTACGTTTATGTCCATATTGTTATTTTAAGGTATTATAGTGAATCACTTGTCCCCAGGTAATTATTCCAGCTAGAAAAAAAAGTAAGCATTTTATTTATTTGAATGTACGTAATAATCATATTATTTTTTAAACGTTAACCTCCAACTTAACTTTTTGTGTCCACTTCAATGATATCAAATTTTAATTACACTGGGTCACCGTAAATGGGCAAAATGGTATAGCCGTTGTTATAAAGCCCTGATTCACTACTACATCGAATTATGAATATTCTTGGCTCAGTGTTTTATTCAAGACCCAAATTTCTTCATTTCAGTAACGTACCTCATGTTTAAGTAAACCCCATTATGAAGTTTAAACTACAAAATACGAACATTACATTAATTTTATTCTAACCTGTATTGCTGTGCTATTTCAATTCTAACAAATTGTTAAAATTGTTTTCTGAAAGCAAATATATTCTACCAAATAAAATAATAGGTATACTCTCCGAATAATTACTACACAGTACTGTACTTCAGAATCTAGGTCGTGATAAATAGTACAGCACCAATAATGCTCTGAATTTTCTGTAAACTAAAGTTAGTGCTTATTTTTCTCAATCCTTAATTCATTTTAATAAAAATTTTAAATTTAAAGATTTTTCCTAAAGTTTTTATATTATTATTTAGTTATTGCTGTACAATATTCAATCATTTACTTTCTTAAAAAAAAAAACACTCTTCCATCAAAATAAATGTAAACAAAACAACTAGTTTGTCACTTTGGATTAATGTTCCACCTTAATACAAATTATTCTTGACAATATAAATATTATTATAAAAACAATATGAAGGGGTTTCCTAATAAGTACATGAGGTTGATGTTTTCATGTGGGCCTCTGGCGTAAGATCTCAGTTTCAATAGCATGGACAATGCCTGCCGATGCTTTCTACTAAACTGTAAACGGACAATAGTTTACCCCTGCGGTGCCCTGGCGATGGTGCGTCACCATTTCGGGTGTGCCGTCACTCCAATTGCGGACGTGCAGGCGTTGTAAGGATGGCTGTGGTGTATGAAGGTTCTTCAATGGAAGCGCAACTCTATCTCTGCTGGTCCCGTACTTATAACCAAACTATTTGAAGCTAAAAGCAACAGAGTCTACCTTATGTAACAGACTAATAGACTCGTAGGCTCGAACATTTAGCCTCAAGTTGGCTCCTTCTTTTAACTACAAATTGTGACATCAGCTATTGTTTGTGTGCAAGCCATTATTTAGCACGACCACTATAAACGTAATAATGGTTATTATTATATAATGTGGAGGGTACATGTCACAATTTTACCGTGGTAGGAGTTCCTGATCCTAGGCTTATGGCAGGGACGCAAATTCGCTCAAGAGTTTGTCCGCTCCGAGCGAAACGATGCAGTTCATAATCCGAGGCCGCAAGGTCAAGGTGCACTCGCAAAGCAAGTTTTTCCGCTGCGAGCCTGGATTAGAGTCTGAGGTGCAAACAAATTCTACTAATATATTTCAGCGCCTTCGTGTAGACCAATTTTCCAAATAGTTGGTAAAATCCCAAAAACACATAAACTTAACCATGAAATTCGCTCAACTCACGCCAGTGGTTCAGCTGCGTGGTCGAATTATATTTTAGTTTGCAACGCACTTGTTGAGTCTATTTATAGGTTATTTGTAAATTGGTCTTACTTGATATAATACTTGACACTGATTTCTGACTTGACTTCTGTTTAGTTTGTTGAATTAGATGTCTTGACACTGACACGGTTGTTAAGATATTTTTTTAGTTTTTATTATGAAAAATGCCTTGACACTGAAGTCACGACTTTGTGTCGCAAGAAAGTGAACGTTTACCACGCATCGGTTAACGATTCATCACCATCGGATAAGTAGATTTTGATATCTCGTACATTTGATGTAGACGTGACCTGATTACCTAGACTAATCTACGTCAACATGGCAACACGCAATTCCCTACGTGTATTCTAACCGGCCAATTTGTTTAGAGTAACTCCAAGGTGATTTGAGGGGCGAGGGGAGATAAAACTACTAGATATAAACCAATAAACCTCTCTACTTAATGATGAGCAAAACTATTCTTTTTTATTAAATTGAACTATTGTAATCAACTCACGAAAAAACTGAATAAACAAAAAAACATTGGGTGTGCTTAAGACCACACGTTGGAAGTGATAAGTTATAAGACCGATTTATATTTTTATCAGTATTAATATTAGAGGAGAATAAAGGTCAACAAATTACACAAGTCAATATACAGTCAAAAAATATATCATATTTTTAAATTGCATAATTATAATATTATAATAAAATAATATAGTAATTATAATAATATGATAATTATAATATTATAATATAGTAATATTATTATTGTAATAATATTATAATTATAATAAGTATGCGAAAATAGTGTAAACAGTATTTATTTAGTGACTAATGATGAGTGAGGTATTAGTGTATGTACTCTACATAGAATTCTAAGAATAATTCAATATGTAAGAAATAATAAAATTATTATAGTGATAATTATAATATGATAATCATAATATTATAATAACGTATTATAATATATTATTACAATATATTATGTACCGTCTATTCCCTCTCCACGCGCTTACTTGTCTATATATACTACCATTGACTATACATAGTCAATGATACTACTAGCTGACCCGTACGGCGTTGCCCGTGGTGGTTGGTATTTTCAGTCTTTTTAACGTAATTGTATTCTTTTTAAGTGTTCAGTCAGTGAGTGGTATTTGGCTTTTATATATATAGATCTTAAATAATAAAAGCACTATTGTCATAATAATAAAAGATCTGAAATTATGATTTTAATAACTTTGATCCCCCAAACTCCCCTAAAATTTCGAATTTGTTCAAACCCTTTCTTAGTGAGCACCTATGGCCCTAGAGGAAGCTTCATACCAAATTTCATTCCAATCCGTTAAGTAGTTTCGAAGAAATCGTGATTTAGTCATTTTTACCCCCCAAACCCCCCTAAAATTTCTAATTTTTTAAAATCCTTTTTTAGTGAACACTTATGGCCCTAGAGGAAGCTACATACCAAATTTCATTCCAATCCGTTAGGTAGTTTTGAAGAAATCGTGATTTAATAACTTTGATCCCCCCCAAACCCCCCTAAAATTTCGAATCATTTCAAACCCTTTCTTAGTAAGTACCTATGGCCCTAGATGAAGCTAGATACCAAATTTCATTCCAATCCGTTCGGTAGTTTTTTGGGGGGGGGTTCAATGTTACTAATCACGATTTCTCCAAAACCACCAAAAGGATTGGAATGAAATTTGGTATGTAGCATCCTCCAGGGCCATAGTTGGTGCTTGCTAAGAAAGGTTTAAAAAAAAAATAGAAATTTTTCGTGGAGGTTTGGGGGTCATTCTAAAAATAACCACCGAACGGATTGGAGTGAAATTTGGTATGTAGCTTCCTCTATGGCCGCAGGTGCTCATAAGAAAGGGTTTCAAAAATTTGAAATCTTAGGGGGGATGGGGGGGTCAGAGTTACTGAATTACGATTTATCCAAAACCACTGAACGGATTGGAACGAAATTTTTTATGTAGCTTCCTAAAAAATTCGAAATTTTAGAATGGGTTGGGGGGGAGTCAATGTTACTAAATCATGATTTCTCCAAAACCACCAAACGGATCGGAATGAAATTTGGTATGTAGCTTCCTCCAGGGCCATAGTAGGTGCTTGCTAAGAAAGGTTTTAAAAAAAATAGAAATTTTAGGGGAGGTTTGTGGGTCATTCTAAAAATAACCACCGAACGGATTGGAATGAAATTTGGTATGTAGCTTCCTCTAGGGCCCTAGGTGCTCGCTAAGGAAGGGTTTTAAAAAATTCTAAATTTTAGGGGAGGTTTAGGGGGTAAAATTTACTAAAAATCCCCTTAAGAAATACATAGTGTAATATGTTTATTGAAATAATATATTTTTTGTTAATATACATTTAACTTTGATTTGTCTATCCGTGCAAAGCCGGATCAAGCAGCTAGTTTTAAAGATAAAGTTGACTATAACTATGCACAATTTTACATTCCCTTTCGAGTTATGGAGAGTTGATTGTGAACACGGTGGAAAGTCTGATTCGTCATTGTAAACGCCCAGGTCTACAAAAGGAATAAAGTTTATTTAGGTTCATAAGGTATGACCTAAACCAAGCGAGTACTTAGGTCTGTTCAAAGGAAAGCGTGTCCGCCTATATGAAGCTTTTTCTTCGCCTGCATACAGGGCAGAGTTAGTTGCACGATACCCGACCTTGTTCTCTGAAAGTGTAGTAGTCCAAAGTAGAGGCGTATCGTGTCTGACGACTTTTCCACAGGTTTACTGACCTCTTGTACCGAAATTGCAGCAACCCATACAAAATAAGAGACATATAAATACGAGTATAAAGGCAAAATACTTATAGATTGATTCGTTAAGTTATCTCCCGAGCCGCTGAACTGATCCAAGTGAAATTTGGTATTGAGGTTTCTTATGCAGGATGATTCAGGAAGAAACGGCAAAAACTTTCAGGACGTGTTCTGCTAGTGAAAATAAAGAAAACGTTCCTTAAACATAGTTAAGAACATCGTAAGAAAAATAAACGATTATATCCAATCTTACGTTTCAAAATGGCGGCTGTTTGAACATTTCAAAACTAAATTACTCAAAAAACGAACATTTTAACGAAAAACGTCAAGTCACCTTTTTTGTAGCCCTTTTGATTCCCTATTGGATTATCTCTCAATTAAAAAAATCGGATAATAATAGTTAGGTTATGTGTAATAATTGGTTTGTTCAACCTGGTATCCTATACCATCACAGTAAACACAACAATAATGTGGTGGTGTATGCTGTTATTATCTTTCTATTATCCATCATCCGATTGTTTTGATAGTTACACTATCCAGTAGAGAATTAAAAGCGCTACAAAAAAGGTATCTTGACATTTTTTGTTAAAATGTACGGTTTTTGAGTAATTTAGGCTTAAAATTTTCAAACAGCCGCCATTTTGAAACGCATGATTGGATATAATCGCTTATTTTTCTTAAGATAGATCATTGTTAGGTTAAACTGCATGCCAAATTTGAACTCAATTAGTCAAACATTTCTCTATATATGAATTATTTTGTAAAAAACAAAACAAAATGGCGGATATCTGGAAAACGAAGCAGTTCCGAACCTATTCAGGAACTTTTTTCTTTATTTTCACTAGTATAAAATGTCCTGAAAGTTTTCCGTTTCTTCCTGAAATAATAATGCAGTAGGCACCCAGGAAGAACAGTAT
>JAGFPH010006851.1:9229-20137 GCA_018207615.1 Philaenus spumarius
AAATGAAATTTTTTTTTAATGATCAGTGTACCGAGACCTTTAAAATGAGGTACAACATAACCTATCTTTACATTTGAAAATTTCTCAAAAACCAACCCCCACCCCAAAAAATACCCTTTTGGGGCATTTAGAGGGTTGAAAACATTTTCCCTGAATTCCTTAGGGTCAAAATAGGGGGTTATCAGTTTAAAATAAATGTCTAAGTATACTCGTTGTAATACTATACAAGCCGGCCACCCGCTCTGATACAGCCTGTATATTGTGTGTAGTTGTTCCTACAAACGTGTAGGCTATATCGGACTTGTTTTATATTGAAATGCGCAGATTCATTTCTTCAAAACTTGACGCAATGCTTACAACAACAGTAAGTTATATTGGTGCAGTTTTAGTTTCTGTAAACAAAACCGTTCAAGTAGGCTATAGAAAATAAACTAAACAATTGATGATTCAGTTTTAGTACTAATTCTGTTCGTTAACAGTTAAATCGTCGAACTACAAACATCAAAGGCCTACCTTAAAACACTGAAAGTAAATAAACTTCGTTTAACTATAAAACTCTCGAGGGATAAAATTCTGACAAAATGGCGGCCGCAAAACGTGCGCGCTTGTGGTGTAAAGTGTAAAGGTATAAGGTTAAATTAAGACGCCCGGGTAACGCTGGGTCGGCGATAATTTAATCCTACGCGAAATATAAACCCTACGAAATATCGTTATCTAACGATTTATTACTTTCCCTTATTTGGTAACAGAATAAAGTGTTGGTGAGACATGTTCTTTACTAGCTGTCGTACACGACTTTGCCCGTTTGAAATAGACAACTCTTTATAATATTTTGTAAATAGTAATTAATTTGCGAATACGCATTTTACAAAAAAATACCCACCGAAATACGCTCTTCCTCAGCTTACATCCCGTACCAGACCCCGCTTCTACGACCCCGACCCTTATCGATATAAAAGTGAGGCATGTCGAGTTCCTATATAGACAAAACCAAAATACATTATTCATCCTTAGTTTCTCTTCTGACTGGAGGGAAAAGGAAACACAAAAGTCGAACAAACTTTGCTTTACCTTCATTTATTTGTTGTCCGTGAAAAGACAGCAGTCGTGGTAAAGTTCTATGAAACAGAAGAAAAAGTTCTATGGATACAGATCATTCATTTACAAAAATAATAATTGATATCGCTTGAGCTTAGTCCCTGACGGACTGTCTAAACAAAACTAAAATGTGGTTTATTTTATACTGAAAATGGGAGCGATCGTTAGTAGCCTAATATATTAACGTTACAAGCCCGGTAAGTAATGTGCGAGCATGAGAGCGCAAGCAAGGAAAAACTTATTTCTCGGGAAGGGTGTAACTTGATGACGTATGACTAACCGTTTAAACCAATGTACATTAATTTCAACATAATACAAATAGCGTGGTGACTGTACACAGTACACAGACAAGTGTATGATAAATACGGGATAGAATTTGCGTACAGATGAAGCCTACATTGGAGAAATAACTCTCAACAATAAGCCTTGTGTGAGGTAACAGTATGTAAGGATGACAAATGACCTTGAATACATCTCAGTGGAGCTGTTTTTGCAAAGAATACGACGAGGAGGAGATTAAACAGACACGGGTATGATTTGTGGCGAGGGGATTCTCGTGTGGAAGAAAAGAAACAACAGATTACTTGGGTTACAGTGTGTGTAGCCATTTCTGTTTATTGTGCAGAATAACCTCCTTTATTTATTTGTTAAATATAAACCGCAAAAACCTGTCGATCTAGTATGCAAAATCTAAAAAACACAATACTCCCGTTTGTTGGATTTTTTGGCCTACTAACTCGTCCGAGCGTCTTTGAAAATCTTCGTGCGTACCAAGTTTGGACAAAATTGGACGTAAAATGCGGCTGTTAGAGTGCGAACACATACATAAATATTACAACTTTGGATGAAACTCCGAAACGTGTCTGGCGACCATGATCGGTGCTCATTGACTTAGGTCACACCACAGAGCCACTGCCCATCTTGACTATGGTAATTGACCGAGCGTAAGCGAGGTCTCCGTTTTAACTCAACCGTTCGGCATTTCGTCTGTGTGTCTGTACGTCTGTGTGTCTGTCTCACGATCACGGCCAAACGCCTTGACTGATTTTGATGATTTTTTGCATGAATGTTCCTTATTCCTAGGCCGAGCCATGTATAGATACGGTTTTTTCCATTTTTCATTTTTAACCCCTTAAATAAAATTAAAATGGCGGCCGAACCGTTTCTCTCAGTGTAAGCTTTTTTCCAAAGCCAGTTTGTGGCTTAACCGTGAGTCGAATTTTAAAACTAATAACATTTTGAGCATAGCAAATTAAATTTTAAACAAAATTGTATCCTTGATTTTTTTCCATATCTCTAACGGTAAGCTCACAAAATGGCCGTAAACTTCGAATTTGTTAAAAATCGTCCAAGTTTTTGTATTTCAACCATGTTTTTATACGTTTATTCTAAACAAATTCAAAAGTGTTCCATAGCTTTTTTGTAGATAAAGGTTTAAAGAATTCATATATGCCAGTAAAAAAAATGATTGAAGTAAAATTAAGAAAGTTATTAGCTTAAGAAACAATCACGTTCAGTAACGAAAGGAAAATGTTTAACTTTAGGCCTAAATAAAAAGTAGGCTAGTAAAAATTATTGTAATTTTTTTCATAAATGTAAAAAAGGTTCGTAATTTAGTTCTAAATAGAATTCTATAAAAATATTTATCAATTTCAAATTTATTGTTTTGAAAACACCAGTTTTTATGTTACTACTACAAGACTGCTAACAAAACTAGGCCTGTTTTAAATAGTAATTTAGGAATATATTATTATCATTTGCCTAAAAATGACACATTATTATAAGAAAGTGTAGAGGATAAATCAAAGAATTGAACTGTATACCTGTAAATTATCATTGTAAATTTCATAAAAGTATTTGACTTAGCTTTACTTGAATTACAAAATGAGATGAAACAAATGAAACCTCGCGGCGATAAAGGACATACAAAAAATGACCGTAGAACACCGTGGGAAGTGTTGGTACATGGGTTGAGATCACTATCACGACGTTTTAACATCGTTTGTTTTCATTATTTCTAATATTGGAATATGATATGGAACTTAAGTTAACTTATGATACATTGTTAAGTTTGAGTTATTTAAGTATGTAAATATATAATTGTATGTTGTCCCTCTATAACGCGATATTTTTAGCTATCTTACGCATTATTAACCTAAATAAAACGCAATGCCTCTAAAAGAAAATATTTAGCAGTTAAAGCTCAAGAAAAGAAATAAAAACGAGAACTAGAAATCCCGGAATCGCGGGAATTGTAAATAATGTTTTACTGGCTAAACCATGTGCTTACTTCCTTACTGGCACACTATTTTTAACCTAAGCTCAAAACCACATTTGTTATTTCAACGAGCGAGGTCTACGGTTCACAGAACTACTAGTATAATGAGTTATAATGTTTTGCTGCCTGTTTTTGTTTATATTGTTGGTAACAGCTGTAGTGTACAATTAAACTTCAGATCGGTCAGGTTGGTATTGGAGTACGCAGATCGATTAGAAGAGAGTTTGAGTTGACCGCGACCGCTGCGCTGGAGGACTGATGTGTGGCTTGTAGACGGAGCTGTGTTATTTGTTTTATTGTGTTTAAAGGTTTATTGGATGTATTTGGAACTTGTACAGAGGGGAACCCACGGAAACCTAAGTTACATAAATATTTCGTATTACTGGCGTGTCGGGTATTCTTCGACTTGAATTTGTTTGAGGAAATTAAAACTACTTTTCTGATAATATGTAATTTTGAATATATTCCCGAAAGTAATTGAGAAAGTTATAAATAGTACCTTATATTCTGAGAGTAGGCCTAATGCGATAAACAAATCCAGGCAAAGTCCAACATTTACTAAGAAAGCATTGAACAATGTGATTCCATGTAATCCTAGCGCTGCCATTGTTTACAAAAACTTACTCTATGCCCTGCACCAATTTGTTAAATTGAAATTGGATCCTGCTACTTACTCGATTCTGATATGAACTCATAAGTTAGTTATGGACAATTAATTATTATCTAGTCGATTAACTCTAATACGTAAAATTAAGATCATTCACAAAATGAATAAATAATGATTCTGAAATGTAATAAATAAACGGTATCAGTTAACTGACACAAACTTTCTCCCAACTTACTGTAGTCAAAATAATATTGTTTTCAATCATTTTATTTATTACTTTTTAGAACAAAACAAAAAAATAATATTCTACCTACGTCAATCGTATAAAAAAATTATTGTCCTAGATTCGATCGCGCGACCTTTGAATTACTGGCCGTGATCGCTACCATGGTGCTACCTCGTGCGGCCGCCGTCGTGATGCTAGATTGACAACATAAACTTGTTTATTTTTAAACATTTCCCCATAATTATAAAACGCCGAAGTTTTGATAAAAGCGGGTGGTGTCATTTTGTTTGGCATCTTAAGCACTATAAATACTGAAAATTTGATCAAAATCGTTAGAGCCGTTTTTGAGAAATTTGCATTTTTGTCGTTTTTTATGGGTTTTTAGGGGTAAATTACCCTTAAAAATTAAAAATTCCAAAAAATGAAAAAAACGCCTGGAGATATTAGGGTTTAGTACCTACATACCAAATTTCATGAAAATCGGACCAATAGTGTCCTCTCTGGTCGTGTATACATACAGACAGACTGACAGACAGACACCACTCTAAAAACACTTTTTTGGGTTCAGGGAGCACCAAAACAAAAAATTCCACTAAAAATATTTTTGGGTTCAGGGAGCACCAACACAGATAATTGCACTAAACCATTTTTTGGGGTTCTGGGAGCACCAAAACAGATAATTCAACTGAAAATTCAAATTCGAACATTTTTACGAAAACAATACTTTCTCCATATACTACGTATAGGGTGGAGAAAGTAAAAACTACGGTTTAAAATCAGAAAAAAATTATTTCTAAATAAAAGTCCCTGGGTGACTATAAACCTAAATGGCTGGTCAAAGAGCTTCGATCAAAACTTATAATTCAGACAATTTATTTAATTTAAATCTAATGCGGTTTTGTCCTAACTGTCCGACGGACATACAATCTCAACGTGGAGCAAACACTACTTAAGATACAAATACGAAAATTTAATGGTATATTCTTACGAGGTCAAGAACGCACACTAAGAAATGTAAAAATAGCGAAAACTTGTTCTGGAGACCATGATCGGTGCTCGTAGACCACCGCCGACTTTACCATAAGGGCCACTGCAGTAGCTCATCTTCCCTTTGGGACTGTTTTCAAGATGTGTTTTGCTATGTATTCTAGGTCGCCTTGCACCAAATATTTACTGTTATGACTAGTACCACGGCCGCCCGGATAACGTATTTACCGACGATAATTCGTCACGCTTTTATAAAATGTAGACATTTCACGTTCGTTCACCCTATACACTAAACTAAACAATAACATTTAAATCTGAAATACAAATTCCACTCGCGGCTCTGTTTTATATAGAGTTCATAAATTTATGACAGCGATTTATCAATTCCAACTGTGTATTTCGTGCATACAATTTAAAGCGGTAAAGCAGATTACGGCGCTATTAAGTAACAACTGTCTAATATAATAATCTAGACATGACGTGATTGCGTGTCGCGCACGCGCACTGCTAGTCACGCACGGTAATTCAATTTTAATGGTTTTATATTCTTACTGCGGAGACCACGGCTTTGCACGCCAGTCTTTCTTTATATTGAAACGTCTCGACTGCAGGTGAGGCAAAGTCAGGTTTAATACCATACTTGTACAATATTACAACTGACATTTCTCCATCATAAACAAATTGAGTTCGCAATCATAATCATTACACCAAACCGTTTTTTTTTTTAAGGATAATAAGAGTAATACCAATGGTATCTTCTGTGAGTCATACAAACAAATGTGACATGTGTTGTGAGGATGACGGCTTTGTCGTTGAACCGCGTTTTACTATTAATCGTAGCTTATGAGAATAAGTTTTGATGTTAATCTTCTTAAATAATTCCTCCTCACTGGTCAAGCTCGAAGTTTCACAATTTTTGCCATCATTTGTATATACAGTAATAAACGACCACAGTAATATACTTCACATGACAAGTATAATGGACGAGGAGAATGGAAACGAAAGAGTTAGAATCATAGAGCTACAATAAAAATGATTTTATTTGTTATCTTATTATACACTGGGGGAAACCCCTGCGTGCTCCACACGCCAACCCAGTTGGAACCTCCTATGCACATAATCGTGTCATGTTTTCTTTATAATAAATGTGTAGGATTAATAATAACCCCAAAGCTAAGATGGTAAATAATTTTAAATTTTCGAATCAAATTATTTCCTATATTTTATACAAAGTTTGAAATCTGCTGTTAATGGAAATATTATAGCAAACAGCTGTTTTATCTGTTATTTTATTCAATTTTATTGGTTGCTAAGGTAATGGATGTAAATACATTCAAGAAATACGAGTGTTGGTTCTTCAGTATAGGCTTAACCTAAGAATTTTTCCGACTAAATTTACAAATATTGAAATAAAAAATGTTTTTATCAAAATGAGTTATAACCCACGTTACTCAGGGATAGTGAAGTTTTTTATTAGTAAAACTATTTTTTCAATCGGTTCAGTAGTTCCCGAGATTACCCCCTACATACAAACAAACAGATTATTTAATGTAAATATTGGCATGATTACATTAAAGTATCTGTAATTTTATCAACTTCTAAATTGTTTCAAGTTACAATACAAACATTTACGTTTTCAACACAATGCATAATGAGCTTAGATTGCCTTGAACGATTTATTTAGCGTTTACTTGGGAACCTAAAGAAGAGAAAATGGCAAACAAAGGTTTCCCGCTGTTGCTCTTTTTGTCGGAACTGTCCATTTTTGTTTCAGAACGAACGACACTGTCACCCATCAGATGTTGCATGACGTTTGGAGAGATTAATTTTTTATAATTATTATTTATAATTTATGTTATTTTGACCAATTGAGCGTAAACAAATGAATAAACCCATATTCTGAAAATGTTTGGTATTTTTGTTCTCCCACAATGGCTAAATTACACACTCTGCGACAGGGTATAAATCAACTCTCATTATCAAGAGATAAACTAAAACTAACACACACACACACACGTACACACACGCACACACCCACCCCCACACACACTCCCACACCCCCACACACCCACACACCCACACACCCACACACAGAGTGTTCATAAAGTCCCTTTAAACCCATTCAGTATTTTTAGATAGGTTGTGCAATACATAATAGTAAAGCTTATTAAAAGAAAAACAAAATGGCGCAAACTAGAGCTTAGTATCTTGCTTCGTATCAAAGTAATGGACAATAAAAGTTCTGGAAAATATTTATATTATAACATTAAAGCAGGTTATTAATTTGTTAATATTATAAATATATATAAATATATAATATATTAATAATATAAATAGGTTGTTGAGGGTACTATTTAAAAAAAAGATTATTTCGCCAATTTTTTAATTCAAAAACTTCAATTTAATCTAAATTTCTTACCAAAACAGGATAGCATTTTAGCGACATTCCTAAACGCTATTACAGTACTAGTAAGCCCACGTGAAAAATCACAGCCTGACTAATTAGATACACATCAGAAATACATAATTTTAAGAAACAAACTATTTAAAAACAACATTAAGGC
Organism: Philaenus spumarius; assembly: GCA_018207615.1. NCBI lineage: Eukaryota > Metazoa > Arthropoda > Insecta > Hemiptera > Aphrophoridae > Philaenus > Philaenus spumarius. The sequence goes on from JAGFPH010006851.1 coordinate 16,990, forward strand.
CTACTTATCTAGAATACATTTTATTGGTATCCAGGTCACTAATGGTATTGAATTAATGTTTCTTACCAGCAGCCGACGTGTGCACACCTAAACGGACTCTACATGTGAACTGTATTGTGTTTGTGTTTTTTAAAACTTAACGACCTTATATAAGAGGTATTAATCTTATATTGTCTGATGATGGGTTAACAAGCCCGAAACGCGTCACAATTTACAAAAGTAATGTCACTTGACGGGAAAAACGATAAGGTAAGAAACTTTAATTCACTACTTATCTAGGCCTACCTAACTATGCTAACGGAGATTTTTAACTCGGTAAATGTGAACAATAATAAGAATTATAAAACTGTAGGCCTATTTGTTAAACATTTGTATTTACATACGTTATTATATATTTAAAGAAAGATAAAAAATACTATCTTTTAATTGCTTTTTACTTAACGATTCAGAAGTTATTAATATTTTAGCGAAGAAATTAATAATCGAATATGTTTTTATTATTATGTTATACGAAGATGAACGAATGTTTCCGAAGTTAAACGAATAGGTATCTCTTCTTTAAATTTGTATAAACATATATATTGATGATAAAAGGTGTTAGTTATATACAGTTTATAACCTCAAAACAAATATTATAACGTATATTATAGCATACATTAGTTCTATAACTCATATTTAAAAAAATCAACTTCACAAGAAATTATAACAATTGAAGTGACATCAACCCAAACTATAATCTACACTGGGTTTGTTTTAAGTACTACAGATGATGGATGAAATCGGCTGTTATATGATATGTTACGCACGTACGTACGGACTTACACTCGCTTTTATAGGAGTTGATAGCAAATGCTTAACACTATTGCAATGTCTTGGTGTTATTAACACACTTTGACGGACAAATATTGTGAATTAGCTGAGTTAAATTTTTACATAAACCCAGAGAACTAGACCTATGTAACCTAAACATACAACATGTTATGTATTAGCTTTGAGAGTTGATTTATACCCTGCAAACACCTCGTATTGTAAAGATATAAAACACCCCACCGTTAGAAACTAGACTGTAATCTTAAAACCATATTCTTACATAAACTCACCCCCAAACAACGACCCCCCAATAACTCATCGTCCATTACAATTAAAACGGATTACAAACTTAAACTAATTATAGCAAAGAAGGACTATTGTATAATTCTGAGAGTTCTTGCTATCCGATGCTTGGAATTAATTAATCTGTGTGTTGGGATTAAGAGACAGAGTCGCCCCAGCCCCCGCCCTCACTATATAAGTAAAGTCTAGAGGCTACGTCGGAATCTGGATTATTAGAATTCAGTGGATCACTGCACAAAGATAATTTGACTTCTTGTAAAGTGCTAACTTTAATTTTATTCAGGGCGTTTCAGAACTCTCAATTAATACTTTTAGGTATAAGAATCCCAAGATTTTCACACAACCGTCATTTTGTTTTTGTCAACAAACTGTAAAAATAAACATTATTTTCCATCTTTCCATTTTTAAATGTTTGGGAACAATCGGTTTTGAGAATCTGTCTGTAGGTTAAAAAGAACCAAGAATATATACCACAAAGCTTTCAAAATATTTTGGTTCTACGCTAATTTACCAGAACCCTCTACGCCCATATTGGATTCTATACACAGTACTCGCTTCGCTCACCAACCTCCGAGAAGCAAATTCAAACCGATTATTGTATACTGTAATGTGTTCACGGGAATGACGATTGAATAGGGCAGATATTGTTTATTTTATACAAAAGGGAGGAAATTTGCAAGTTATAAAATATGACCAAAATGTGATAAGATAAAGGAGTATTTGAAACTGGTAAAATATGCCTAGTAAAGAATAAAGTTGGCATAAGTTAATAGTGATAGGTGCTTGAATTAACTTTACAGTATGCATTTTTCGTTGCTTTACCTAAAAAAAACTGTAGGTTGTGGAAAATAATTACCTGATTCTAAATTGGCCAATTTGGTTGCTATGGTAGTGTTAGTTCATTATAGTACTAAACTAAAATTGTGCTAAGCTTATAATCCAAATCAGCTGTTTTATTTGTAATATGTAACAACGGATGTTTTCGTTATACAGTAAGCGTTTTTCGTTTGTGTTTATTATGTTGTTATTATAGTTTTGGTTTTACGTTGATTATATATCAATCAGTCAGGACTTCTTCTAGATTTAAATTGATTGATTAATAGTTTTCGATCGAAGCTATTTGATTAGCCATTTACGTTTATAGTCAACCAGGGACTTATGTTTAGAAATTATTATTTTGGAACGTCATACCATAGTTTTTAATTATTTTGTGAATTATTTTCATTTTACGTATTTAGTTTTGACCTGCTCAATTGCATGGTAAAGTATGGTAGAATGGTTGCGACACCCCCTGAATAATTTTATTATAATAAACATTATTTACAACTTAGTATGATGTACCGTCGTCAAAGGTCAACCGATGTATTCTTTAAAACGACGGACGTTTCGGCTATCCAGCCATTATCAAATTAATGATGTTGGAGAAACTTCTCCCTTGTCATTGAACACGTGACAACACCATTAAGGGTCGGCTCTAGCTATCGGCCATATTGGCTGACACTCCATAACACCAATGTTAAATTAAAATCCAAATTTTTCCTTTATTTTTGATCGGAAAATTATAAACGATATGCATTCAAATGACTTTTTCAAAACTAAGAAAAATATTTTGTTTAATATTTATTAACAATTTAAAACATAGATTTTTTTTATGTTGTCGCTATTAATTATAACCAAAAACTACCAAGCCATTCGCATGAAAAATTTCGTCCCCAAGAGTTTGGTATTTTGTTTTAAACGCTATTTGAATAATTGCTGGTTTTAAATGGATTTAGGATGAGCAATTTCCGTGTAACCTACCGCCGCTATAGGGTGATTTTAAATATTTTTTATGTTGTAACTATTAATTATAGCGAAAAACTACCAAACCATTCGCATGAAGAATTTCGTCCCCAAGAGTTTTGTATTTTTTTTTAAACGCTATTTGAATAATTGCGGGTTTTAAAAGGATTTAGGATGAGCAATGTCCGTGTAACCTACCTCCGCTATAGGGTGATTTTAAATATTTTTTATGTTGTAACTATTAATTATAGCG